>VWZE01018411.1:339118-371761 GCA_013396675.1 Eubucco bourcierii
GTTAAGGTTAGGGGGTTAGGGTTAGGGTTAGCCATTAGGGTTCGCCGCTAGGTATAGGGTGTTAGGGTTAGGGGATTAGGGTTAGCCATGAGGGTTAGACATTAGGGTTAGGGTTAGGGTTAGGGAGTTAGGGTTAGCCATTAGGGTTAGTCTTAGGGTTAGGGTTACGGAGTTAGGGTTAGGGTTAGCCATTAGGGTTCGCCGTTAGGTATAGGGTGTTAGGGTTAGGGGATTAGGGGATTAGGGTTAGCCATAAGGGTTAGGGTTAGGGTTGGGGAGTTAGGGTTAGGTTTAGCCATTAGGGTTAGCTATTTGGATTAGTGTTAGGGTTACGGTTAAGGTTAGGGGGTTAGGGTTAGGCGTTATGGTTAGGGGGTTAGGGTTAGGCGTTATGGTTAGGGGGTTAGGGTTAGGCGTTATGGTTAGGGGGTTAGGGTTAGGCGTTATGGTTAGGGGGTTAGGGTTAGGCGTTATGGTTAGGGGGTTAGGGTTAGGCGTTATGGTTAGGGGGTTAGGGTTAGGGTTAGCCATTAGGGTTAGCTATTTGGATTAGTGTTAGGGTTACGGTTAAGGTTAGGGGGTTAGGGTTAGGCGTTATGGTTAGGGGGTTAGGGTTAGGGTTAGCCATTAGTGTTAGCTATTAGAGTTAGGGTTAGTGTTAGCATTAGGGGGTTAGGGTTATTGTCAGTGTTAGTGTTAGGGGGTTAGACTTTGGGTAGGGGGTTAGTGTTAGGGGGTTAGGGTTAGGGTTAGCCATTAGGGTTAGCTATTTGGATTAGTGTTAGGGTTATGGTTAAGGCTAGGGGTTAGGGTTAGTGTTGGGGTTAGGGGTTAGGGTTAGGGTTAACCATTAGGGTTAGGGTTAGGGTTTGGTTCAGGGCTAGGATTAGCGTTAGGGTTTGGGTTAGGGTTTAGGGTTAGGGTTAGTGTTTAGGGTTAGGGTTAGGAGTTAGGGTTAGGGTCAGGGTTAGGGTTTGGGCTTAGGGTTAGCGTTAGGGTTATGGTTAGGGGTTAGGGTTAGGATTAGGGTTAGGGTTAGGGTTGGTGTTAGGGTTTAGGGTTAGGGTTATGGTTAGGGTTAGGGTACTTCAAAATAGGTGTGTCCAGTAGATAGGTGATTCTGCTGGTTTACTGTGCTCTGGCGAGACCTCTCTTGTAGTATTGTTTCCAGCTCTGGGGCCCGGAAGGACATGGACCTGATGGAGCAGGTCCAAATGAGGGCCACAAAAATGATCAGAGCACTAGAGCACCTCTCCTTCCAGGACAGGCTGAGAGTTGGGTATGTTGAGCCTGGAGAAGGCTCTTGGGAGACCTTATAGTGGCCTTCCAGTACCCAAAGGGGGCCTACAGAAAAGCTGAGTAAGGACTACTCACAAAGGCATTTAGCAAAAGGATATGGGGCAATTGTTTTAAACTAAAGGGTAGATTTAGATTGGACGTTAGGAAGATGTTCTTTACTACGAGGGTGGTGGAATACTGGAACAGGTTGCCCAGCAAGGTGGTGAAGGCCTCATTCCTGGAGACATCCAGGGTCAGGCTTGATAGGGCTCTAAGCAACCTGATCTAGTTGGGGATGTCTCTGCTTAGAAAGCAGGGGGATTGGACTGGATGGCCTTTAAAGGTCCCTTCCAACATGGTGCATTCCATGATTCTGTGATTTCAGCATTCTGAAAGAAGTAGCTTATTAGTAACAGCATAAAAATCTGAAGAGATTAACACACCTGGATCCTGCTGTGGAGGCCTCTGTTCTGCTCCATAAGGCAACAGGAAACTAGCCATTTTTAAGATGCTGATTTTGCTCAAATAGCAAAAGCCAGGCACTGCCCACCTCTTGTCTCACACCCTGCCATCATCTTTTCTGTAGTTATATTATCATGATGTTAGATCTTTGTCAAAAATATTGTGATTCAGACAACACCAAACTAAAGCATCAATCTTTATTTATAAAGTAAATTACAAAATAGATAAACAGCTACATTTAGCAGTTGAAGGTTTTCATTAAATACAGACCATAAATCAAAAGTTTCCTTTATCAATGTGTTTATCCAGAGCAATTATTATCTTGATTAGTTTTACAAACCTGATAGGAGTGTTTTAAAAGATCATAATCTCCTTACCTTGCATCATAAACATTTTAAACATTTAAAAACTAATGACCTGTTAATTAGCTATTTCACAGCTTGTGAGTTACTGCAAAGAGCTGCATTCCTTCTGAGCTTTGTGAAGGCCAACAACAATTTGAATGGACGCTTTCCACTATGAAGTGACCAGAGACAAGCTATAATTTTCATTAATGCCCTCATTTTGTGCTGGTTCTAAACATTCATTAACAGCAGTAGTAGTGTGTGAGGCAACCATGTAGATGCAAATGTGGCAGATCTCACTAAAAGATCAGATGCTTATTTATTGCTTTGTTAGAACAGCTGCAAGAGGCCTGGAGAGGCAGTGCAAGACTTCACACAATTCTCTTTCAGAGGAAAGGTGATGAGGGCAAGTATGCTCAGGACATGACTTTATGCCAGCTGGTCAGGGGTTTGTACACCCACATAGCACATTTTCAAGTGAGAGAACTGGTTTGGGCTGAACTCAAATGTACCTCATTCCAAACACTCTCACATCATCACTTAGCCAGCTCTTATATCTTCCAGATAAAGCTTTCTACTTCCTATCCTTGTCTCCCTTGGGCAGAATTGGGTAAAAAAACCTCAAGAAACCACTACATGAACATAACCTTATCAGGTTAAACTCTTCATTATTTAAAATGTTTGATAGTAAAAAAGTGAAAAACATTTTGCTGGCTCAAATACGTGTGAAAATACATCAGCACTCTTGCTGTGGCTGATGCATGGGCCAGAATACTAAATTCAAACAAAAAACCCTATAGCAGTAATTTGTAACTGCTATACTCAAAAGCTTTTCCTTAAAAAAAAAAAGAAAAAAAAAAGGCAAAACCAAAAATCCAAAAGTGATTTAGGTGTGCTAACAAAATTCAGAGTTCAACTAAACCACATTTACTAACAGTGTACAGTGAGCCGCACACATACAATGACACAGGTCTGACAGGCAGTACACAGAAGAAACATTCCAAGATCAGCTCCCTGCCCTAGAGGGAAAAGGCAAGAGGCAAAGAGAGGACTCAGTAGCTAAGGGTAAGCATAAGATTATCTGAGTATGAAGAACTATTGAATTTGCTTTATGTAGTGTATAAGATTAAATGAAAAAAAGATGAGGTGATGAGGTGTCAAATTTCTACTGCATATAAAGAAACCACAGTAAAACCAACTATTGCAATCTTCACATTATGTAGTGCAATCCCAGGTATCAATAACAAGCTAGCATCTCAAACAATATATAAGATAAATTCTATCAGGAAGTAGTGGCATCAAAGCATTATTTCCCTAAAAAACTAGTTTAAAATCTGTCTTCTACCAGGTAAACATATGATTTTGCTACGTAGTGTGTACACCCAGCACCTACAATATGCAGTGAATTTGCAACTCCCATGTAGATTTAACAAAGAAAAAATTGATTCAATCCCCACAAACCTCACATAGATGACACTAAAAAAAATGTCCATACTGGGGAATTAAAAATACTTAAAGTCATCCAATATTCAATTTGCACATCTTTTTTTTAAAAATTCACTTATTAAAATAATCTATTTTTCTTTTTCCTATTAAACACATTGCTTATGGTTTAATTGAGTTTAGACTATTTGGGTTCTCTTTAGTATTTCTGGGGGGGAAAAAAAAACCAAAAAAAAGAAGAAAAAATTAAAATCCTAACCAGATGCTGCCAGCAGCCATCGAAGACCTAGCTTCTAGCTGCATTTTGTTACAGATTTAATTGACTATTAAAGTCCAATAATTTAGGAAAAGTAATTATCAGAATAGCTTGAAAGTTAAAACTGAATACTGCAAACACACCAGGATCTCAAGAACTCACCATGATGAAGTCTATTTCAACTTCCACTGAGCCTACAGTTTTAGATCTGAGTGCACAGATGATCAATTATTTTCTAGAAACTTCAAGCACATTGCTTTGAAAGCAGCTCCATAATCACCTTTAACTTGGACATTCAGTACTTAATGTGCAGGGCTTACAAATGGTATCAAAATCTGAAAAAGCTCTAGAGGCTTTATGTCAGATTTCTTTAAAAGACAATCCCATTAATCAGTTATACATTTGAAATGACCAAGTTTTTGTATGGGAAAATATGCAGCTATTCCTGGACACTTACATTACTCAGTTTATCTTATAGAATCATAGAATGGTAAGGTTGGAAGGGACCTCAAGGATCATCTAGTTCCAACCCCCTGCCATAGGCAGGGACACCTCTCACTAGTACAGGTTACTCAAGGCCTCATCCAATCTGGCCTTGAACACATCCAGGGAGGGAGCATCCACAACCTCCCTGGGCAACCTGTTGCAGTGCCTCACCACCCTCACTGTAAAGAACTTCCTCCTAACATCCAGTCTAAATCTCCCCTCTGCCAGTTTAAGCCCATTGCCCCTTGTCCTGTCATTGCAGGACCTTGTAAATAATCCTTCCCCAGCCTTCCTGTAGGCCCCCTTCAGATACTGGAAGGCTACTATCAGGTCCCCTTGAAGCCTTCTCTCCTCCAGGCTGAAGAGCCCCAACTCTCTCAGCCTGTCCTCATAGGAGAGCTGCTCCAGCCCTCTGATCATCTTTGTGGCCCTCCTCTGGACCCGCTCCAACACTTCCATGTCCTTCCTGTGCTGAGGGTTCCAGAACTGCACACAGTACTCCAGGTGGGGTCTGACGAGAGCAGAGTAAAGGGGCAGAATCCCCTCCCTTGCCCTGCTGGCCACGCTTCTCTTGATGCAGCCTAGGACTCGGTTGGCTGTCTGGGCTGCATGTGCACACTGCAGACTCATGTTGAGCTTTTCATCAACCCAGACTCCAAGGTCCCTTTCCTCAGGGCTGCTCTCCAGCCATTCACCACCCAGCTTGGATTTGTGCTTGGGATTGTGCCTACCCAGGTGCAGGACCTTACACTTGGCCTTATTGAATTTCATCAGGTTGGCCTGGGCCCACCTCTCCAGCCTGTCCAGGTCCCTCTGGATGGCATCCCTGCCCTCTAGCAAGTCGACTGTGCCACACAGCTTGGTGTCATCTGCAAACTTGCTGAGGGTGCACTCCATTCCTCTGTCCATGTCACTGACAAAGATGTTAAAACATCTTTAACATGTTTAACATCTTTTCTATTACAAAAAAACCCCACAACCTTCCGTCAAACAAAACAAAACAAAACAACAACAAAACCCAACAATGCATCATGTCAAAACCAGAAGGAAACCTGCTCTGGGACAATACTGTAGAGTCTTCCCAAATGAAAATTCTTAGAGGTTTCAACAGGCTACTCATGAGAATACAGGGCTGTTACCTAAGCATGCAGCTGCAACTCACCCACAGAATACATTAGCTTAATAGTCTTATGTCTGCAAAGTTTATGATCACATGTACAGCTGTTAAATAATGGGTTCTAATTTAAAATAAAGGGGTACTAGCTTAGTTTTAATCTTCTAGCTTTAATATAATTAGTTCTTCCACATGTCATAAAACATGGTCAACAAATATAATCATGTAACAATATAAAAAGTGTTGAGGTCAGAAGAGAAGAGTAAAAAGAGCCTTTTTCCCCCCCTAGCAACTACAAATGGAATGATTTCAGTTCATTTATCAAAAAGCCAGAATTTAATTTCTTACTGTAATACCTTAAAACAAATGCAAAGAACAGTTTCTAATCACTAGGTGTTTCAGTCTCTGCTGGACCTCTGATCAGTCTTCGTATTCCCCTTTTCCCTGCAGGACCTTTTGGTTTAGCAAAACTTTGTTTGTGAGCATGTTGTTTCGGGTGAACCTCTTCATAAAGAAAGTCAGCAGTTAGCTCATCACCATTATCGATTTCAATCTGGGAAAGAAAAAACCCCAAACACAATACTTATCATATCCACACTGAAAAACATTTCAAAGTTTTGCTGAAGCTCTGAATCCGATATTAAACCCCCATCTAAATACTAAAACCGTATGTACAATAATGTTCAGAGTCTAGCATGAAATGTTCTCCTGCCTAATGCCCCAAGAAATCCTGGATAGTTTTTTTCTGAGAATCCACTGTGCTCTTGCCAGTATTAAATGTGATTTGACTTAAATTATTTTTCCTGGAATATAATCACAACTACACAATACCTATGCCAAGGAGCTTCCTCTTTCACAAGCTTTAGCATACTGTACACATTAATACTAACTAGGAGCCCACATTCTGTGTGGGAATAAGTGCTTATTTACATACAGGTAAAGTAGCTTCCTTAATGTCAGAACGCAGCACGTGGATCTTTCACAACTACCATTCCCTTATTTTATACTTTCTTCTAAAAGAAAAAAACTTTCAATTGTCCCACCATCACCTCCAAATTTTATGATCTTTTCTTCTTCACTAAAGCACACTTTAAATACTAGTGGTAAAAGCAAACTGCCTACATGTTGTTGTCTCTTGAGATACAAAAAATGCATGTGATTAGCTGGCTTCTGCAACTTGGCAAGTATTCGAAAGCCAGGGAAAAGCTAAGGTGAGTTTAATGAACCAAAAAAGACAGACAGTTTTGGGTTTTATAATTTCTGAAGCATATAGACCTGAATGGAAAGAAAATACTGTCCTCAAGGTAAACACCACTGTTTTAAATTGCAGGAACTCAGAATTCATAGAAATGCTTTCACTCTGCTGTGTTGAGCATTCAGCACTTCAAGGCTGCCAACCACAGTGCTTCGTGGACTTGCCAGCCGTGATAATGTTGTGATCAGTACATGCTTCAGAAATATGTCTATGGGAGTTTCAGGAGATACACAGTGCAATTATTTTGTAGTAAAAAGGAAAATTCTGAGAAATAATTACATATAAAACCACACAGTAATAATCTACTTAATTAATGCCACCTCAGTAAAAAAATATTATCATTATGTCTGCTATTTTTTGACATAACCCTCACAGAAACCAAGCCTTAAAGTTTTTCTAAACTCACAGCACAAGTGTTGAGAATGTAACCATGGGTCACATATTCCACAGATGGACCATTCCTATGCTCTGGAGATGAGGAGTGATTTACTGCACAGTAGTCAAATCTATACAATGTGAAATCATCTTACTTGCAAATCCCTGTCTACCCCATCAAGGCCTCATAAGACAGCAGCTTTAAGCTCCAGAACTCTTTAATATAATTTCAAAAATTTCTGGCTTTAAAGGAATTTAGTGTTCAATAACAGCAATGTGTTGTGGTCCAAAATATGACAGGTGGTGTAGTATAAGACTGTGTTGGTTCTACATAGTCCTTCAAAGTGCTCTCAAACATTCTTTCCCTTGATGCATAAGGACACGTTGCCTGTGCAGCCTGCCCTATTTGATCCTGCTTTGGTAGAGGAGCTGGACTCTTATGATGTCTATAGGTCACTCCCAACTCTCAGCATTCTGTGATTCTATGATTCTATGTTCGTTAGAGCTATCAAAGTGTCAAAATCATAAACCTGTGTAAAGCTTCCATGATCTGAAGCTTTATCACCAAGTATTTATTCTTCGTGACAAATTTAACAGTTACACAGCACTTGTTTAAAGAAGGTGGTAGCAGAGACAGTTATAGTTAGATATTGAGAAGGGAGCAGAGAGATGAAGAACATGTCAGTATACCCAGTGTACTTACCTTTCTAATTATCTGCATCCACAACTGTCCTTCTACGATTTCTAACAGTGGACTTTTGCAACTGGAGTAGAGCATTCTTTCTCGTATACTGCAGGTATATCCTGGCATGGAGTAGATGAAAACTGCAGGAAAAAAACCCCAAACTATAAGCCAGACCATAACTACAATCCATCAAAGCCTGTATCAGAAAATCATTGCAAATCAACTATGCAGTCTAAAAAGGAAACATTTAACACCAGTCTGGATCTTTTTTGCTTCATCAACTGGGAATAGCCAGAATCTTCTATGTTTTCACATGATGACTGATCCATGGGTGATCACAATCACGAAGGATTGCTCACTCATTTCTGAATGTAAGGAATCTTTAGTCGTCAGTTTAACAACCAAATTACTCTGAAATGCTCACGCTGATAGACCTTACTTTTATGACACATCTTTCTGCCTCAAAAAAACACTGAAGTACTTGAAACAAGCCAATTAAATTTCATATTGGGAACATGTTTGTCTTACCTATGGATTCCAAATAATCTCCTTCATGTGCATGCTTATACAGGAAAAAGTGGTAACGTGCAGCATCCTTTGGAATTCTTTTTGGCAAGTCCTTAAGTTCAGTATGAAGTGTGTTGGCCAAAACAATAATTTCATTTTTCATATCTATTTGCTGTTAACAAAGCAAACCTGAATATAGTTAACACAGAAAGGAAATCAGAGAACACAATGGGATGGGGCAAGAATTAATTAACCTAATAATTCAACAGTCTAAGAATTCAATAATTTATAAGGATTGAGCAAACTCGTCCGGTGGAAGTGTCTCTGCCTATGGCAAAGGGGTTGGAACTAGATGATCTTTGAAGTCCCTTCCAACCCAAAGCATTCTATGATTGATTCTATGATAATACAGAAGAGTGATTTATCAGTGTATGCCATCAATGCACAATGTTTAATGTGCAGGCAATCTATTTTATACTTGTTATCAAAAAACAGTTAAAGTATTTTATACTTACCAGTTGGACATAATTGAGTTTCTTATTTTTCAAATTCTCCAAAGCCTGAAGAGCTTCTTTAGCAATGGGGAATGCTACTCCTTGCAATGTTTGATGTTTGGTATCTATACCAATGTCTGTCTGTACCTGAAACACAAGTCAGTTGAGATGTGAACAGAAACCTTTGCAAGGATTTTTGTTTCATAGGATAACTGACAATGGATTGCACAGGGTTACACCAAGCAAGCAGCAGCTGTTCTCAGAGTTAACTACCCTAAAACAGCATCCCCACAGCCAACAAATTTGCATTTTATAATTTGTTTGCTAACCTGAAGAGTTTCATATCTCTCAAACAACTGTCTTTGCAGAGCCAACAGAACTATCACAAGGAAAAGTGGCCCAAGAGTCAGTGAAGAAGCTCTAAGTCAAATTCTGGTACAAAGTTACAATAAACCAGAACGAAAGAGCTTGACTTTCATATGCCACATCATACCTTTGAACTGGCAATATTTATTTTTTATAAGCTGGGATGAACCTTCAAAAAGTTTAGATCAAAACACAAGTGTCATTTCTAGGAAAAATTTTGGAGCAAGAGACTTGTCTTACATGACAAACTGGTCTTCTATAAGAAAAAGTAAAGCAACTTCCCTCCCTCCTGCTACAACACTCTCCCCACAAAAGCCTATACCAAAAAGCAAGCAAACAAAACAAAGAAACAATATATTTTTACTTCTAGAAGGTCTAACATAAAGTAGAAAACCAGGATAACTGCAAACTTGACAATTCTTTGTAACCCAGTTGTTAGTCACAAATTATTTGAGACAACAGTTATTTTAAAAGACACCTTTCAAGAATTTTAACACTCTTACTCTCTTATCTCAACACTCTCTCAATTCTTAATTCTCTCAATTTCTCTCAGATTGAGCCCTGACCTCCACTCTTCCCAAGTTTGAAGTTACTAAGTATTAGCTCCTGAATATATTGACTGACTTTATTTTTTTTCACAAATACAGTTAATATTGATGATGAAGGTGTAAAAGTGTACAAATGCAAAGTGTCATCTATCAACTAGAAGAGGTTCACCTCTCTTCTATCTGTATGGTGATGGAGTTGAGCTAGTTACTACCATTGAGGACCAAGATCTTCCAGGTCACACTGAGTATCTCTGAAAATATAAGCCCAGCAGCTAATCTTGGGGGAAAAAAACCCCACCCAACCTCAACACCCTCCACCCACAAATGAAATATTACAAATTATTAGAAGAGAACAGACCCCATCTTTATGCACTGTAGGTATCAGCAACATGCCTGCATCTTGAATACCACATGCAGTTCTGACCAGAGAAAAGCAAAAAGGTAAGTATGAAGGAAATGCTACCTAAATTAGGACTACAGTTTGGAAGAGATAACTGATATGGAATACAACAGAGGTCCACGGATATAGAATAGTTTGGGTTGGAAGGTACCTTTAAAGGTCATCTAGTCCAACTATCCTGTAATAATTAGGGACATCTTCAACTACATCATGTTGCTCAGAGCCCTATCCAACCTTACCTGAAATGTTTGCAGGTGTGGTGGTGCATCTATCACCTCTATGGGCAACCTGTTCCAGTATTTCACCATTCTCAGTTGTACACGTTGTACAAAATTTCTTCCTTATTTATAGTACAGATCTACCCTCTTCCAGTTTAAAACCATGAGCCCCTGTCCTACTACAAAAGGCCCTACCAAAAATTTTGTCTCCATTCTCTTTGAGTATTGAAAGGCTGCACAACCCCAGCTCTCAGCCTGTCCTCTGGACCTGCCCCAACATGTCCACATCTTTACTGCACTGAGGATTCCAGAGCTGGATGCAGTACTCCAGGCAGGGCCACACCAGAATCTAGTGGAATGAGTCGAAGAGAATTACCTCCCTTGATCTGATGGTCCTGCTTATTTTGATACAGCCAAAGATGCAATTGGCTTTCTGGGATACGGTTGCATTTATCAAAGAAAGAAACTGAGAAATGTCTTAACTACTTTTTTCTGCTTTCCTTACACAGACTATAGGGATATCATACTAAACTAGCAGATAGCAGTATCTCTGGAAAGCACAGCTATCGCTGCTGAGGTTTTGTAACAGTACGTACCACATAAGCCTGCATTAATCAGCCGCAAAGCACAAGGTACATACTCCACAGGAGATAATACTAATACCAGAAGTGATCAATACCACAGAAGTTTTACATTCATTAGTGAGGTGTTTAAATGTAGTTCAAATACAATGCAGTGTTTGATGATGATGAATGCATTTCAACCTTGGATTAATCAAAATTGTTAGACATACAAAATAATAAAAGATGCCAAAGGATTAAATAAAAAAAAAAAAAAAGTAAATGACAAAGTTGCAGCAAAAGCAAAGTTGGGCGAAAACATAAGATACAGAGCTGCATTTAACACAATGGTTTGCTGGCATTCAGCTGCAGAATCAAACCCCCTATCAAAGAAACACACATACCACAGCCAAAAAATACAAGCCTAACGGACGAATTAAGATCAGCACATAATGTATCTGAACACAGTAATCAAGTGAAGGGAGAAACATGAGAAAATAATCCTCTAAAACCTTTCAGTCACTAGTTAGCTGGGAATCATTAACTTATTTGGTTAAAGTAATTTTTTAGAGGTTTTTCTAGAAGGTGTTCATAGCACAAGCAGCTAGTCCTTTTAAGAGATTGATTTGCTTGGTTTGAATGTCTATTTTTATTTTTATTTGAATTCCATCCACTTACTCTGTCTTTATTAAAGATAAGTGCTCTGGTGTTGGAAGCTAAATACATTTCCTTTAGGAAAAGGTTGCTGAAACAGTCCTGCCAATCACTGCAACAGTTGCAGTTTTCTGTTTTCTCTACAATTTCTGCCACCATAGGAAACGTTATCTGAGCAATCAGAGAGTGGTCAAGGTTGGAAAGCACCTCCATAGATTATCTTGTCCAACCCTCCTGCTCTGTCAGGGCAACCTAGAGCCAGTTTTCCAGCTCTCTGTCCAAGTGGCTTTTGAGTACCTCCATGATGGAGCCTCCACAACCTCTCTGGGCAACATGTGCCAGTGCTCAGTCACCTTTCACAATGCAGCACATTCAGAGATATTAAAAGGATGTTAAGGACCAAAGTTGCAACAATTGAGTTCTGCAGTTGAGAGACTTTTGACTCAGACAGTAAGCCTTGCAAACTCAGCAAGATCATGTTACTTCACCCAACCCATCAGCATCCTGCAGTCTCAATTCATTGAGAAATAAATTTATATTCTCACCCACTCAAACTTTCTTAAAAAAATCCATTTTCTGTTCTGCCTTTTTTTTTCACCCTATAAAGACTTTCAACCCCCTAGAAGGACTTTTTCCTGCAGTAAGTTTGGAACTGCAAACCCAGCTTCCCACTCATGCTAGAAGATATTGTTGGTACCTCATTAATCTTAATTTGTCGAAGTTCCTCTTCAGCTGCAGTCAGCGGTGCAGGGGAAGACTGTGATATCAAGTATTTTTTATATCCATTCAATGAAACATCATCCTAAAAGCACAATATCAATACTGATTAGTTCTTGGCAATAAGCTTTCTTTGAAGATGTTCTATGAAACATAAAAAATCCCAGTTACCTGCTGTACAGTTAAGGTTGTTTTATCTGAATGGTGTAGGTGAGCAAGTGTAAGTGCATTTGTACATTCAGCTTATTTTCCAGTACAGCAGGCTCCCCTAGGCTGCTCTTGTACCCAATTCCACCATGGGACGCATTTCCACAATGTCTCAAATTATCTTGCTAATTAAAAACTTAGCATTAATGAAGAGTGTGTGCATGAATTTATTCAGTCTTAGACAAAACCTCGGAGAATTGCTACAACTCTTGTAAATAATAATAATAAAAATGGTATTTTCTTAAAATAAAACAAACAACAACAACAACAACAACAAAAAAAGCATGCTAAGCCTGGTAGCTTATTGGTAGTTTTCTACCTGAAAACTGTGAGACAGCAATGTTACCTAAGGACAGGGATTAATCATATGATACTGCAATTAGCTTATGATGCAACACTACAGAAGTGACATATTCTGATAACGGCTTTGGGGAATTCGTTAATAGTGTCAGTTAAGGCCCTCTCAAAAGAGTCTGATGCAGAGGCAAATACTGTTGTGGTTTTCTTAAGGTGGTCATTCAGAAAAGGGCAGGACTTTATCACATGAATGTGATTTCTGGAAAGAAAGTTATGAGAGTAAAGCGTTGCTAGCTGTACACCCCCCAAAACCAACTTGGACTATGCCTGTGAGACATTGCTAGGACCAAGGGTGGTGATACCTTTGTCTCTCTCTCTCTCTCTTTTTTCCCCTCCTTTTTTATCCCATTTCCCCTCTCCTCTAGTCCACCAAAGCATCCCTAAGGCACAAGTGACCAAGAGCTTTCACTGGATCAAATAAACCTAACTTACTAGCCATATGATATCAGTTCACCTTAATCCACCCTGAGGGAATTTCTAAATCTTAGCATGACCGTCATGCTAAGGAAGCATGCTAAGGGTTGGCTCAAGAAGCCAGGTTGCAACAAACTCTTTTTCCCTTTAATCAAAAAAAAGAACAAACACCACAAATCCATACCAGTAACATCAACTACTATATTCAAACTGCTGGCCTTGGATTAGAAAAACCTACCTGTACAGTTCCAAATACTTCATCCTTAATATGACCACCTCCAAATTCTTTTTTAAGTGTTGCTCGGGTTGCTGCATACAACATTTTTTGACGAACCTGGTGTGTAACAAAACAGCATTGTTTTGGTTTGGGGTCTTTAGTTGAGGTTTTTTTTTTGGTGCTTTTGTGCCCACAAAGCATGCTAGCATACCATGTCCATTAACAACCATCTTTCTGGAACCAGTATTTTAAGTGCTGAAAGCGAGTTCTGATGTAATTCTTAATAAAGAGTAAACTCAACAGAATGATCATGATACTGACACACACTATTAAATTCTCAGGGCACTCTTCTATGCATTATTATCAAAGTCATTCCAAAACTAAATGGCAACATTTTATTAAAAGTATGAGCCTGTTTTAAATGGGAAAAAAAATTAAATACACATAATCTTTACTAATGCTAAATGGGGAAAAACACAACTGCTCAGATCTTTTGCCACTGCTCTGTATATTAATGGCTACAACAAATGAGCAGACTGCAAAAACTTCATCCTTGTTTTTTTTATTTCACAGTGACATGAGGTAGTTTGGGTTCAACTATAGAGCTGAAAAGTGAAATTTTCTGGGGGTAGAAGATCTAACGATGTTTGCTCTCTATCAACTTGTATCTAACACAGTCACTTTTTACTCTCTCAACAGCCCCACCTTCATGCTTTTTTTCATTATCACACCATCCTCACCAGAATTCCTCACCTTTTCCATCTAATTTCTTCTGCAAGAGCTGCAAGAGCATTGCAGCTCTGATGTCTTACTATTTCCTAACTGGTAGTGAAAGAAGTAGGAATATTGGCAAAGCTTTACCCTCTGTCTTCCTTTATCTCACATTCTCAACACACTGTACACAGTATCCTAGTTTTTCTAATAAGTCCTTTACTCTCAGTTCCCTCCCATCTTCTTTAACTACTGACTGAAAAACAATGTACTTTGTGGCAGGTCACAGAATCACAAGTGTCAGTTGGGCAGCCGGCAAGCAAACAGAGTTACAGCTTGGGCTCACACTATAATCCTTCTATGATGACACTCACTGATATTTCTGTCCTTTATCCTTCCATGAGATTTCCTGAGACACTGACAGCCAATGAGACAGTGACAGACGGACAGGCAAAAAAAACATTGTCTTGTCTTCTCTGGTCAGATTACAAATAAATTGTACCAGCTGCACTCCATCTAGACTCACTGATACCAGCTTCAGGAAAGATGTTTTCCTGTGGGAAAGTGTGCTGGTTTGAGGCTAATTGGAATATTTTAATAGACAAAGTTGCACTATAGGCTGTGAAAGGAAAACATCATGATGTCTACTTCACTCATACGCTTGCTGGAGAATTGTTTGGGAACACTAACCAAAACAATTGATAAGTCAGTTGCTCTCTGTCGCTTGCTTGAGCAGGAGCTGCTGGTGGGATCTAGCAGCTTCTGGGCTCTGGCTCCTCTGCTGATTAATCCTCACTAACCACTTTTCTTCTAACCCTCCTGGCCGATCCTCCTAATTTACCTTGCACGTAAGGCAAACCTTGGGGTGAGGTACAGGGGTGGGGAGAAGGTGGAAGGGTGGTTGGGAGCCCCTCCTGGGGTCTCTGATTTCTGGGAGGGGAGTTGTGTTGCTGTATTACCTTTTACTTGTATATTTCTGTAAATATTGTGTATATAGTGTAAATATCTGCTGTACATTGTGCAAAGCTGTAAATAGAGCTTCATCATTTAACTTCCAGCCGACTGAGTGCTAGTCTGGGTCATTTTACAAAGTGTGGGGGGTGGGTAACTCCCAAACCTTCACAGAAAGTGAGGGAAGGCTGGGGAACGCCTCACTTCTCAAACCCTTTTCCTTCACATCTAGGATTCAGATCAAACAGCACTGTTGAAAAATCATTAATAACACGAAGTTTCTGATGACTGTTACTTACAGGAGAGTGATCAGGTGACCACGCAATGAAGATCCATTCAAATCCTTGAGCATTTTGAGAATCTAATCTGTATAATATATAACATGGTTGCTTGTCTTCAAGAAGGGGAAGGACAAAAGAATCATAATCCTTTTCCCATGATCCGACTGGCCGCCTAGTGGGTCCCAGAACAAGCTGCTCTATAAACCAATAAACAAAGCTGCAGGTTAGCAACAATACAGTTAATATTGTATTTCAATATCAGTAATTACAATAAACAGTTAATGAGACAGTTCATTTTTCATAATTATGTCCAAAAGAATGGGAGTCCAGAACACTCAGTATGAAAGTGGGTGAACTCCTAAAAAAGCTGTGTATGTTCAAACCCTAACTTAATTTAATCCAGTAATGTCCTGATGGTCATCAAGCTTTTTGATCTGAAGGAATAAGACTGATATTAGTGATTTTAGCAAAACGTGCACAGAAGGAAAAACTCTCTTCTCCCAGTTAGTTTACTTTTAAATTTGAATACTTAAAGAGAAGCAAGATGACACCAAGTTTTTAAATTTTAGAATTATAATTATTGATCTTCCTGCTGCGACATATTAGTGTTTGTACTCATTGTAAGGAGTCAATAACTCAGTTAAACAGTGAAAAGAGTTTGGAATGTGTATGTTTGCACTAATCACTTTAACTTGACTATGTAAGTAGATAAAGCTTTTTCTAATACAGTTTCATGACTATCTCTTCAAATGACTGAAGTTGTTTATTACATATAATTGGCTTAAGCCTGTATAGAATTCTTCAGATGAGATTATGTGAACAGCTGCAGCAACAAGATTTTTCTCTTATTTATAAATCATATCTCAGCTTCCAAAGCACAGTATAGTGTCTTTCAAAACATTTATCAGCTTTCCAGTAAGTGCTACCTTTGCAATCAAAACAGAAATACCTTATTTATACATGAGATTCTACAACAGTTTGAGGACCATGGTAGTAGCTACTCTACAAAACATTTTTTGAGAGTCTAGGACTTAACTTCTAGAAGTCCAGACAAAATCACAGCAGTAAACAAATGCCTCTACAGGAAAACCTTCAGAGCAAGTCTCAGGGAACGGGTGTTCAGACTGAAAGCAGATGAAGCTGTACACCCAGCCCAGAGGATCTGGAATGCAGCTGCCAGTTCTGAACTCGAGGTAGCTTTGTACTCACTTTGATTCAAAACTGAAAAACACAGTCAGAGAAACTTCTATTGCCCAGCGACAAATTTCTTAGTATCTCAGATTAGCCAAACTCAGTTTGACTCTTCTGCTGACTAGAGGAAGCTGCTGAAAGTATATGCAGTATTCTAGAAGTTTTAGAAGTTTCTTTCAAACTGTGGAAAATAATACCAAAGACTGGACTTTGCTTCATTCACATCTTATTTCTAGGTTTCTTTTCATATTTAAAAGTAACATATTGTTTTAACTTGTCTAATGGGAATAACTGAAAAAAATATTAACTGAATAATATTAACTGAAAAATAAATATTAACTGAAAAATAATAGCTGAAAAACTGAAAAATTCAATGGTATGCTGGCATTTGTTAACTTGTGGTAGCAAGACCTTAACCACAGTGACCTGCCCATACTATTACTATTTCCACTTCTGTAAGGAAAGCAGTATTATGTCAGATTTCCTAAGAAATGGAAACACAAAGAAGGTAACAGTAGTTTAGCTACCTAACAATTAAAGTATGTATGCGCATGTACAGGTACATACATGTATCTATCTCCAGCTAGAAGGTATTTCAGTGTACTGTAAATTAATGAACTCTAGGAAGAACAATGGACTAAATAAAGTGCCTTACACAGTCAATCTGCATTGTTATTTAAAAAAAATTGTGTGTTCTTTCATTGCAATGTTTGCAGCCTTGATTGCTTGCCAAGCTGAAAAATCAAACTCAAGTTCTGCAAGAAATTATGCAATTTTATATTTATACATATACATGAGATATAAGAAACACTTTTAGATTGGAAAATTTATACAAAGTTACAATTTTAAAAAGACATCTTTAATGTAGCCAGATTACCACTTAAATGTCTGCTTTAATAGGATTTCCTATATGTAGCTGATCCTACCATAAAAGGCAAATAACATTAAGATGTCATATAAAAGGGCTAGGTGTGGTGTAAGAATCTGTCTACTGAAAGCAACCAATGTGCCAAAACACTACATAGGCATGGATTTTTTTCCCTCTACTCTTTCTTTAGTATGAAGATGTAAGTCAGTCCATTTGTATTATCTATATGAAATATGCAAAAGTTCTTGGCGCAATACAAAATATCATTTGGAAGAAAACTTCAAATGCACAAATACAGTAGCAATGTAGCTGAAAAGCTTAGCATTGCCAAATCACAATTCCTCCTTTATGTATATTAAGTATCTTAGTAACATCGTTTATGGAGTTTTGATTTTTTTTAAAACAAGTGTATGAGTAGATCACTAAAACAACTAAAAAATACCTAAAAGAATCAGAGAAGAACGTTAAAATTTGACTAACCATTGTCAATGACTATTTTTAAAAGCCTGTATTGTCCATTTCTGGCTCCAACAAAGGTATCTTTAACACTCCCACTAGCTGAAAAAGAGAAAATAAAAGTAACCAAATTAACACATTTTATTTCCATAAGATAAAGAATATTTACGAAGGTAAGAACAACATCAGTAAAATGTACAGTTGGCTCTTCACTACAAAGGTGGACTGAGAAAGAAACACAGGAGTGATAGTCCCACCAAGCTGCACAGTGTTGCAGCCACTGGTATGCCACAGAATGATGACAAGCAACATTACATAACAGCTTTGCTTTCTAGCACACTGTCTGATTTTCAGCATTGTGAAACTTAAAGGTGATATCCTATCATTACTCTCAGATTCCAGAGTTTGCACAGCAGCACAATAAAAATATGGTGCATCTCAAATTACAATAGTTTCATGAAGTCTACAGGCTTAATGAAAACTTTCAGAGAGAAACTTTACACCTGCCAGGAAAATGCTAGACTTTGTCTGGCAGAAGTGTCAGTCTTTCCTGGGGACAGCTCTCTGAACACTAGCAGTGAAGGCTGCCACACATTTTTATTCTATAATGTGATATGAAAGACGGAGCATAGAGTAATTTGAGTTGGAAGTGACCTTTAAAGACCATCTAGTCCAAACTCTCTGCAGTAAACAGAGGCATTTTCAACTAGGTTTAACCCAACCTTGAATTGTTTCCAGGGATGGGGCATCTACCAGCTCTCTGGGCAACATGAACATCAAAAAATGTCTCCCTTGTTACTTAGCCTAAACACATCCTTCCTTTAGTTTAAAACCATTACCACTAGTCCTATCACTACACGACCTGCTGAAAGGTTTGCTCCCTTCTTTTTTATAGGCCACTTTTATGTATGGAAATGCTGCAGTAAGGTCTCCCTTGAGTCTTCTCCATGCTGAACAACCCCAGCTCTCTCAGCCTGTCCTCATGGGAGAGCTGCTCTTTCATCCCTCTTGATTATTTTTGTGGCTGTCATCTGGATCTGCTCCAACAGGTTCATGTCTTTCTTGTAATGAATATTCCAGAACTTGATGCAACACTATAGGTAGAGTATTACCAGAGTGGAGTATAGGGAGGCAGAATCACCTCCCTAGCCTACCGGCCATGCTTCTTTTGAGGTAGCCCAGGATACATCTGGCCTTATGAGCTACTCTCTTGCTAGCTCATGTCCAGCTTTCCATGCCTCATTAACCCCAAGGCTTTTTCTGCAGGGTTTTTCTCAATCCTTTCATCACTCTGCCTGTATCCATACTGAGATTTGCCGTAACCCAGGTGCGGGACCTTGCACTTGGTCTTGTTGAATATCATGAGGTTCACACAGGCCCACTTTTTAAGCTTGTCTATGTCCCTCTGGATAGCATCTCATTCCTCAGGTGTGTCAGCTGCACCACTCAGCTTGGTGTCATCTGCAAACTTGCTGAGGATGCACTCAATCTTGCTAAGTCATTGATGAAGACACTAAACAGCACTCCTCCCAGTGAGTGGGACCTGAGGGACACCACTTGTCACCACTCTCAGTCTGGACATAGAGCCTTGTATGTACTGAAACTTATCTTCTTGTATGGATCTTGATGACATTGTTCAAATCCCAGCCTACAACAGGACAGTTTCATAATGAATTTACGAAGAAGTAATTTAAAATACTTTAAGATGTCTGTAATTCACATTGATGCTAAACTGTAACTGTGATGGACTTACTTCCCTAAGAACACTGAAGAACTGTGCTTGTATCGTGTGAAGATCATTCTGAGTCCAAATAAGTTTAATTATACCATATACAGGGGGTTGTAAAACATTTATTGAAGAACAGTTACTGCAAGGTGATCCTTTAAGTAATCCCACAGAATACAGCATAGCAAAACAAGCGTCAAACTAGGAAGCAAAATCAATGAGGGATAGTCAGGTTGACGCCAGCTGAACAGATGGTATCCAGCAACACTACTGCCCATACTCAAAACATTTAAAATTTGTGCCCATAGAAGTGATGCTCAGGTTCATTCTGAGATTCTAAAATGGCATGGGAGGGGTGTTGAACAAACTGAACTGCATTGAGTTATCGGTCCAACTCCCAGCTTCATCCTAGTTAGCATCTTCCCATTAATTAGTGAAGACCTTTGCCATTCAAACATTGTGCCACTTCTTCGACCTGTCAATTCCCTCAGGATTTTTCATTGTCCTATTCTTCTCTATTATCTTTTTGTTCCTTATTCCTTATTCAACCCTACACATCAAAACAAATAAAGGATACCAAAACACAGAAGCCCTTGAACCAATACCATATCTGTGACAGCTCCTGAAGTAACACTTTGATACAAGATGTTTGAGAAACCATCTCACTATCCATTAATCCATTTGGGTTTTT
The DNA here is from genome assembly GCA_013396675.1 of Eubucco bourcierii. Lineage (NCBI taxonomy): Eukaryota > Metazoa > Chordata > Aves > Piciformes > Ramphastidae > Eubucco > Eubucco bourcierii. The sequence goes on from VWZE01018411.1 coordinate 359,351, forward strand.
TTTTTTCCCTCATAAAGCTTTAACATTCACAAAGAGAGTGACACTATTTTCTGCTTAAACTTTCTGCATAGCATAGACCTAAAGAATTTAAATTTAAATAGACCTGGGACAGGTTGCCCAGGGAGGTGGTGGAAGCCCCATCCCTGGAAGTTTTTAGGGCTCTGAGCAACGTGATCTAATGTGACATGTCCCTGCCCATGGCAGGGGGGTTGGAACTGGATGATCCCTGAGGTCCCTTCTGGCCCTGACAATTCTATGACATTTGAATTTATCTAATTTCACAAATATTTTACAGGGAATATTATTTAGGAGACTGTAAAGATATAATAGTGTATACCCCCACAGCTCAGTGCATTCTGCGACTTCCTACACAATTTATCTGCACTGGCCTGTTCTTTCAGCAACTGCCTGGTACATATCACTGTCCCCATGACTTCATTTCTGTTTCCAGAAAAGGGCAGCTCATGCTGCCAAATCTTGCAATTGTTTATGAGTGACAGTAGCCTGTTTGTAGCTAGAGCCAGCAATGGCACAACAAGCAGTATTCCTCTTCCAAACTGCAGAAGCTGCTGCTTTGCTGCAACCCAGGACCCCTGATTAGTGCCTGCCAAGGCAGGATCTGTGCAGAAAAGCTGCCGAGTTCCCCACAGCTCTACTCAGAAGAAAAAGAGATTCTCAAAGACATGGAGAAGAGCAGCATTTAGCCATTCTTCTTGCCATTCTTTTTGCCTGTGGTAGGAATGGTCATTTAGCCATTCTTCTTGCCTGTGGTAAACAATAGGATATTCTTCTGCTTCTCCCTCCACCACTGCTAGGAACCAGAGGAAAGGAGTGAAGAGCCACTCTTAACAGTTTCTTCCATCCTGGAAAAAAAGCTGCCACAGAAGCATCTCTAGCCTGAATAAGGTTGAAGAATGTGAGAAGCAGCAAAAAACAACAAAGATTGGCATGCGGGGAAAGGAAAACAAGAGTGGCAAAAAAGTGCAGACCAAATACCACCAATAGGCAAAAATGGGGACAGAAAATCACATAGGAGCTGCTGTGGCTGGGACAAAAGTCACCTTCAGTAATAAACATGGGAGAGCAGGCAAAGTGCACAGTATTAGTCACCAAACAAGCAGATTGCTGAACCCGAGACAGTAAAACCCGACCACTACCACCACTCTCTGCCCCTAATCCTGCAGTGTAATCCCTACTTAGCAATACTGTTGTTCGGGGAGACACAGCAGTACTAGGAAACAATATGCTATCTTCCTTTAATTGTTCCTTGCACCCTCCAAGGCCTGGAAACATGGGAGAAAATAAGGCTCCTCAATACTTCTCCCCTTTGTGGCCTCCCGTGATGGGATTTTTAGTGGGCTTCCCTGCTCCTGGGGTCCCGATTCTCCTTAGAGCTCCTGCTACCTCAGATGTGGCAGCGGCCCTCAGCATTCTCCAAGCTGCCCAATCCATCACAAACCCACTGCGGTGACCTCGAGCAAGCGACAGCTTCGCCAAAAGCCGGGAGGGGCGGGAGGTGCCCGGAAAGCCCCCGCAGCCCCAAGGGCCGGCTCTCTTCTCACCATTCAACACGACACACCAGGGCAACCTGCGCTCAGGGAAGTTACCTGAGCCTAGGGGCGGCCCTCCTTGCCATTCACGGGCTTCTGCAATGAATAGTTTTTTCAGGCGGACACCCTACCGCTCTAGGTGGATAGGCGCAGTTAGGAGTCTTCGACTGATTGAGAACGAAGCTCTGGATTCGATCTAAAGCGGCGGCCGCCCGAGGCTGAAGCCACTAGCGGTTTCCCCCACTGAGCTCGCCTCCCCCTCTATCCCGTGGCGGAAAGGACGCTCCTTCAGCAGCGAACAAAGAGCGCGGCAGCGGGGAAAATTCCACCGGGAACAGCCCGTTAAACTGCCACAGCGGCTACCTCCCCCTGTACCGCACACCGACCCGACCCGCTGGGAAAGGCGCTCCGCCTGACCGCCTTCCGCCCAGTTGGCAGTGGCAGAGGAGGGAAGGGGTCCGGCTGTCACGAGGGTGACAGGTGGACACCGCGGCGAGGACGTGACAGTCAGTGCCCGCGGGAGAGAGCCGCGTAGGTACCTTGGATACCGGTCTGGTGGGACATGTCGCCGCGCCGCGCCCGGGACAGTACCGTCTGTCGCCTCCCAACCCGCCCCAGCCCAGCCGCGCACACGTGACGCGCCGCCGCCACTCAGCGGCCGGGAGGGAGAGCGGCGCCTTCCGGGCCCCGCCATCCCGGGCCAGCCGTAGGGCGCCCGCAGCGGTCGCTGCGTTGCTGCCCCCTATAGCAAAGCCCCTGCCGAGCGACGCCGTACCTCTCGGACCCGCCGGGCACCGCGGCTTCCTTGGGTCCGCTCCTCACCTTCGGTGACACCGGACGGCTCCTTTGGGTCCTTTAAAAAGGGGACTAGGTACAGCCCTGCCTGTCTCCCACCTGCCATCCCAAGGCTTATGGCGGGACTTGCGGCAGCTGATAGATGGCCTTGCACCTGCCGTGTGCCTCCTTGGCAGAAAGGGACAAGTGCCCCCGCCTCAACTTCTACCCATTGCCGCTTGTCCTGTCATTGGCCATTACCGAGAAGAGCCTGGCTCCATCCTCCTGGCACTCAGCCTTTACATACTTATAAACAGTAATAAGGTCACCCCACATTCTCTTCCAAGCTAGAGCCCCAGCTCCCTCAGTCTCTCCTCGTAAGAGAGATGTTGCATTCCCTTAATCATCTTTGCAGTTCTGCACTGGACTCTCTCAAGCAGTTCTATGTCACTCTTGAACTGGGGGGCCCAGAGCTGGACACAATACTCCAGATGCGGCCTCACCAGGGCAGAGTAGAGGGGCAGGAGAACCTCTGTCGACCTACTGGCCACACTCCTGATACACTCCAGAGTGGCATTGCCCCTCCTGCCCACAAGAGCACATTGCTTGCTCATGGTCAACCTCCCATCCAGTAGGACCCTCAGATCCTTTTCCCCTTCACTGCCTTCCAACAGGTCATTCCCCAACGTATGCTGATGCCTGTGGTTGTTCTTTCCCTCTAGCCAGGCCTTTGTTGAATTTCACTAAAGAGCCCAGATACCAGGGATTAGAGTCCAGATTCACGGCTGCTTCAGCTTAAGCCCTTGACCCATGACAAGGCAGTCTTGCTCTCTTAATTTTGCATTATTTGCTCCTTGGTGCTACTGCATCAACAGAAATAGTCGAGATTTTGTCTTTCTGCATGGACCTGGAGTGTGTTAGCAAGGCATGGATCCAGGCAGAGAAGGAGTGTACCTGCTTCTCAGCTAGTGGCTTATCCACACAGCCAAAGGCTTTCCCATCTTTTTGACCTGTGTTGATAAAAGTTTCACTAAACTTTTAAAGTTCCCAGTGGAAGAGAGCCCTGCATCATGAATTTCAGGCAAGAGAAGAGCAAGGCAAGTACATGGTAATTCTTCCCTGGTTCATCTTCCCAGCCTCCAGAGCACTGCAGCTCAGGAATTTCTGAAGTCAGCTGTGTTGATAGATTCGGGTGCCTGTGCTTTGTCACATCTCTAGTTTAAAAAAGTGAGGGATTTAGCATCCTATTTGGGAAATGTGAACTACCACTGTAACTGTAGTATGTAAGCCATGCTGTGTAAAGCTAGTCCAGCGAAGAAGTCACTATGGAGACACATCGCCAGCTAGTGAGCTAGGTCTAGCTGTGAGGCTTGCAGCAGCTTTGGAAGCAGAGAAACTGCAGTTTATCTTTCTTGTAGCAAGGATGCTGAAAGAGACAGGGAAAAAACTTCATGTGAAACCAGAAATGTGATACAGAATGTGCCTCCCAGGTGCCTAGGGTGAACTCTAATTCTTCTATTATAAGCCTTTGGGAGAACAGAGGTTATAAAAACGGAGCAGCTGTTGGAGAAGAGTTTTTCCAGGGGGAAAGGAGTAGTAGAGATCCATCCAGAATGGCAACCTAAGATGTGGCAATATCACAATTGCTTTCAATCTTTTGAACCTAAAGCCCACCATGGGCCCCATGTTCTTGGTTCCTCCTTAGTGTTGGTATTAATACTTGTAAAGGATTAATTTGCTTGAAAATGTATGAGGGAAAATGAAGTTTTCCTTGATGGGTGAATGTCCTGAAAAGACAGATCAGTTCCTTGCTTCAGTTAATGTCTTCCTGGGAGCACTACTGTAGGCACAATATGTTAACGGGGATGCATAGCTAAGACTGTGGATGTGTGCTTTCAATAAAAACCCATGGTTAGACTGGAAGGATCAGAGCACTATGAGACTATAACATTTGTCACCATAGTGAGGTCACCCTGTCTACCTGAGGTCACATCACATCATTCCTACCAGTCTGTCAGAGGGCTCTAAGTACAGAAGCGGGATCTTATCATCTGCTTCATATGAAACAAGACTGGTACACACTGGCATTGTGTAACGCTGCTTTTTGGCAAAAACACAAAATGAAAGTCTAAAACGTATTCTTTTAAATCTCCATATCACAATTAGTTTCTTACCTTACAGTGCCTGATGCTTGACAAAGAGGAGATGTTGTACAGAAAAAAACACAAGAAAGTTAAAGAATTTATGTCTATTGAAGACATCTAAATTTCTGAATTTTAGTGTGCTTCAGAGTCCTCCTAAAATGGTTTTGATTAGTAAACACCTATTCAAACCATAAGAGTGCCAGTAAAAGAATGAGGAGGTTTATTTGTTATCGTATGCATTAAGTAATTTTGTATTTTTATTAGTTACATTTTCTTCTCTATAATTGAATTAATTTTTCCAGCATGCATTTTTTTTGTACCTAGTTAAGGCTGTGATTGTTTTGGTAGAGACAGCATATTGCAGTTTTCCAAATTTTTATAACATACTGAATATTGAAAGGCACTTAAAGAAAAGAAGTATGTTTTTTAGTAGATGCTGGTACAGCATTTCCTGTGTGAGTTCTTTGTCTTGTTTTCATTTTCAGTGTCTTTATTTCCTCCTAATTTCTTCTTACTTCTTTATGGATTTAACAATGCTCTTTCTTGTTAAATACAGTGATTATGATCTATATGGAATCCTCCATTAATTGTGTTCCTGGTTCCATAATGGTGTGCAAACTTTTTCTCTTGTTGTGATGTTGCCAGGAAGACCTGTTCCAGATATAATTGTCTGCCTGCCAATGGAAATGCACACATTTTTTACATACAGATTTTATTATTGCAATCTGTATCTGTCTGGAGGTGACATTTCAAACACTAACCACATTTCCAACAGCTGAAGACTAAAAACCCTTTTACTGAATAATAGTACAACTTCATTTTCTTACTGTGGAGCTCCATTCCCTGTACATCTCCACAGTGATGCTTTTCAAAGCTTTGTCTTAGATGACTCTTTTCCCCTATCAGCATGCTTTTCATAAATAACCATGTTTTCTTAAGGTAATCACAGTACTAGAGAGTAGTCCATCAGCAAGATGAACTTTCTTCAATATAGAGTAAGAATGAATATGAACTATTTCCTTCAGAAATATGTACAAACTTAATTTCTTCAGCTGCTGTTGTTTCCAGTATTGTCCATTACCATGCATCCATAGGGTAGCTGAAGAAATTAGAAATCACACCACTCCTAGGGTCAAATTTGTTTGTAGCTTTGAGGATGTGTGTGAAAATTGTTCCTAGAAAAATGGACCGATTTCAGAGTGTGCCAGTATTACGTGTTTCTAAATCTCAGTATATGATGCTCTAAATTGACAAACACCCTGTGTTCAAGTCAAATAAAAAGGTGTTTCTTTGTGATGGCTACAGCTTATGGATAGTCTGCTATTAAGAAATACTGTGATAAGAACTCATTGCTGTTTTGCCATTATAGCTTTTTTAAAAATTATTATTATAGTATGGAGAGCTCTCACTTTACATTCATCAGTACATCTTTATAGCAGTATATCTCTTAATTTTGTTATGCTTTGAGGTATTTCTGTTCATTTTTCTTAAGTGAGCAAATAGACCGTCTAACTCCTGTCTCTCAATATTTGTAATGTGAGAGGCTTTTCTTTCTGGCTTCCTAAACAGCTGACACAGTACTCACTTGTGTCTGGGTGGGCAGGAACATGCTAGGCAGACTATTTTGAACTTAATTACAATATAGTAGACAGCTAGGTTTGAGCACTGGAGTTTTCCTAGCCACTGCAGTAGACAAAAACAGGTTTTGCTATCCTAAAAATTGTAGACAACCCAGTCTTGTACTATTTTGGTATGCTCTGATAATAGGAAGCAAATGTCCTTTGAAATAAACTGAACAAAGCACAAGTGGTGGGAATGTCTGTATTTCCTGGATCCTTCTGTTCTGTTAAGTGCTTTCAGACACTATTAAGGAGATGATTCTTTATATGGTTTGTGGGCATCTTTTTCCATTTCTAGTTTTTATTCTGGTGTGTTCAATCTGCAGATAGACACTAGACATGGCATCTTTACATTAAGTATGAATGCACAGTGTGACTTTCATGCTCTCAGTAATTTTTTAATTATGAGATTTCTCAAATGTTGTTTGTTCTTTCATATATTTACCCTAATAATAGTGATTAACTAACTTGTAAATACCACTGCAAAATCTTTGTGCAAAATCACTTGTAAACCATTCACCCTTTCAGTGACTCTACACATTTCCTGCTCTGCCACCATTGTGTTATTTGAATGTATTTCTGAAGTGCATTAAACAGTACAACTGTTCTCAATGTTTTTTTTTTTCTTCGTTGGGAAAAATTAATTATTTAAAAACTATATTTGCTTTGTCAGTTATTAATGACAAGTTGTAAGACGTTTCTTTTTGTGTAGAGTGCACAAGAGCTTTTTTGGAATCATCTTACATAGTGTTCAAAGTAATTCTTGGGTCAAAGAAAGCAATAGAGTCTTTGTAAAGATCCAGAGTTCACTTTGGTCTTTGGAATAGATTTCTAAATCACCATTTCCATTTTAAACTATTAGGACTAAGCTAGTGCAGGTGTACCTTCTTACCAGACCATCACATGACTGACCATAAATACCAAGATTTTAAAATCGGCAGGGTTCCAGAGGAAGACTGCAGAGAAAATAGTGGCAGGACGTGATCTGCTCCAGCAGGGTAAGTGGCTAAAAAGACATGTTTATATTTATTTATAGCAGGGTGTATTACATTGCTGTAGCCCAGAACAAAGACGATAACAAAGCAGCAACTGAAGCCATATTATTATCTTTATCTTTGTTCAGTAAGAATAAAGTCTTATTGCCACCAAGAAGAAGTTCCACTTATATTAAAAATTAACATCCTGTACTGGGAAAAAAAAAAAAAAACCAACTCCAAGGCAAACAGCAACTCCTGTTTGTGTTCATGTAAAACCCTCCTTTGGATCTCAGTCTCTAAAAATTGTTCAAATATTCATTTATTTTTGAAGACATTGGGTACATTCAATGTCTTTCAATAGCCTCCTCTTTCGTGTTTTTGTGTCCATTAGAGCTACTCTACCTTCCACTCCATTGGATTGCTTAGCTGTCTCTTGATGACAAAGAAACTGTGCTTGGGACTTCTTCAGTCCCATTTAGATGATTATACTGACAGCCCAGCACATGTTTGCTGCAGAAGGACTCATTGTAGAAAGCTAGTGAGTCCTGGCAGAGAGCCACCAAACACAATACTGTCTAGATTTAGAGTAGACCTTATCTGCAAAGACTGGTAATTACCTCCTGCAGGTGGGTGGCATGTCTGACCAGTAGTCATGTCTGAGCATAGAGCAGTGTTCGCGTTTACATGAGCCAATGAGCTGGTAGGTAGTTTTTAGTACTCTGGAAAGTAGTGATCTTCTCAGAGACTTCCTCAATTGAACATTCCTGCGATTGTAAACATTTAAATGTAGTAACAAGGTAGATACAATGATTATGGAAAAAATACATACTACAGTTTCATAGCAATATGTGGAGGATATCATGACCTTAATGAAACCACTAAGAATTCCCTCACTGAAGTTGATACAGACAGGACTGTACTGGTAGGGAGTTTGTGAAATGCTTCTAATGGCAGATATCTAGAATGAAAAACTAATGTAGCACTAGCATGGATCCAGTACTTTTCCTAGGAACTCAATAGAAAGATGCTGGGCAACATTCCTTGCATACCTATTTCCACTTTATACTAATACTTACTTTAGACGAGTGCATTGAGTCATTGTGAAACACTCAGCTAAAACATCAGCATATCCTGATTTTGACTGGAACAGAGTTAGTTTTCTGGTACATTGCTCTGTTTTGGGTTTAGTATGAGAAGAGTGTTGATAATACACTAATGTTACAGTAGCTGTGAAGTAGTGCTTATCCCACATTAAGGTAGAGAGAGGTTCTTCTCCCCCTCTACTCTGCTCTGGTGAGGCCATATCTGGAATATTGTGTCCAGTTCTGGGCCACTCAGTTCAAGAAGGACAGAGAACAGAGCCACAAAAATGTTAAAGGGAGGAACATCTTCCTTACAAGGAGAGACTGAGTGAACTGAGGCTCTTTAGTTTGGAGAGGAGGAGACTGAGGGAAAATCTCATTCATGTTTATAAATATGTAAAGGGTGAGAGCCAAGTGGATATAGTCAGGCTCCGCTCGGTGATGCCCGTTCACAGAAGAGGCAATGGGTGGAAGTTCCATAGAAACATGAGGAAAAAAAAATTTCACTGTGAGGGTGAGGGAAGTACTGGAACAGGATGCCCAGGGGGGTTGTGGAGTCTCTATCTCTGGAGATATATAAACCTGCTTGGATGTGTTCCAGTGTGATCTGGTATAGGTGATCCTGCTCTGGCAGCAGGTCTGGACCGGATGATCTTTCAAGGTCCCTTCCAGCCCCTGACATCTCGTGATTCTGTGATTTTTTCAGCTTCTTGTGCCCTGATAGTGATCAGGTGCACAGGAAGCTATGAGGGAGCAAGGGCAGGACAGCTGACCCAAACTAGCCAAAGGAATGTTCCACAGATAAACCGAAAGCGGATGGTTGAGAAGTGCTGTCTGTAACTTGGAGATTTAGCTGGGCATCAGCCAGTGAGTGAGCAGCTGTGTGGTGAATTGCTTGTTTTGTATATTCTGTTGTTGTTGTTATTGTGTTGCTATTTTCCTATCCTTTTCTGACCTACTAAACTGTTGCTATCCCAAGTAATGAGTTGTAAGTTTTTTTCCCCATTTTCTCCCCCATCCCACTGTGGGGTGGGGGGTGAGCAAGCAGCCGTGTGGTGCTTAATTGCTGGCTGGGGTTAAAACATGACACAACACTATAATGATTATGTATAATCACTTATCTTGTTTTCCAAGATAATGAAAACAGAGATGGCTTTTGATAAGGTACAGTTAGCACAGGTTAATGCCAGATGAAGCAAACAAGAATTCTGGCCAAGGTATTGTTTGAACTCAGTGTTGAAGACACAAAGTCCTAAGGCACTTCCTCTCTTAACTAGAGTGTTGCAGAGCTTCTGGGCCTTGCTAAGGCTGTTTATTTTGTAGCCTAGGAGTATCAATATTTTTAAAAATCAGTCTTTTGTCTTATATTTTCTTTGACATTTTCCTTGTCCTTCTTGAGATCCCAGATTCCTGTCTGTTTCTGCATGCTATGTGTGGCAATAAACATACTAGATATAATAGAATCATACAATAGTTTGAGTTGGAAGGAATCTTTAAATGGATCTAGTCCAGACCCCCTGCAGTAAGTGGGGACATCTTCAACTAGATCATGTTGCTCAGAGCCCTATCCAACCTGACCCAAAATATTTCCAGAGATGGAGCATCTACCACCTCTCTGGGCAACCTGTTTCAGTTTCACAACTGTCAATTTTACAAAATTTCTTCATTGTACCTAGTCTGAATTTACCTTCTTCTAGTTTTAAATCATTACTTCCTGTCCTGTCACTACAGGACCTACTAAAATGTCTGTTCCCATACCTCTTAGAATCTCCCTCTAAGCATCGAAAGGCTGTAATCTCCAGACTGAGTAACTCCAGCTCCCCCAACTTGTCCTCATAGGAGACAAGTTCTGATCATTTTGGTGGCCTGCTTCAAGAGATTCACATTGTTTCATGTACTGAGGATTTCAGAGCTGGATGGAGTACTCCAGGTGAGGTCTCACCAGAGTGGAGCAGAGAGACTGTTTGGCCCTGCTTCTTTTGAGGCAGCCCAGGATACAGCTGGCCTTCTGGGCTGGTAACTTCTTGTCAGCTCATGTCCAGCTTTTCATGCACCATTAACCCCAAGTCTTTCTCTGCAGGGCTTTTCTCAATCCGTTATCACTCTGCCTGTACTGATACTGAGATTTACCACTTGGCCTTGTTGACTCTCATGAGGCTGACACAGGCCCACTTCTCAAGCTTGTCCACGTCCCTCTGGATAGCATCTCATTCCTCAGGTGTGTCAGCTGCACCACTCAGCTTGGTGTCATCTGCAAACTTGCTGAGGGTGCACTTGATCCTGCTAAGTCACTGATGAACATACCAAACAACATGGGTTCAAATATGGACCCCTGAAGGACACCACTTGTCACCAGTCTCCATCTGGACATCAAGCCATTGAGCACTGCCCTCTGGATGTGACCATCAAAATAATTCCTTATCCACCAAATATCAGGCTCCTTATATGCTTCTCATTGCTGTTTTACAGTCTTAGCCAAAATTACAAAGAAACAAAGAAATGGTTGAAAGTGTTCTTATCTAATTCCACTTTTTGATGTAATCAATGTGAGGACAGCTGAAACATTCTGAGAGATGTCACATCTGGGACAAAAGAATGAGAGGAACTAGGACAGGATTTTTCCTACTCATGAGGTCCAACTTGAAGGAGAGGAATTCACACTTCTCCTGTCACAACTGATACCAAGTTTTACCTATAAATTATTACTCAAAAGAAGCAGCAAGAAAACAGTGGAAGCTTTCCCTAGATGGCTCCATGAAGCCAGTTAGGGGTTTTATTGCTAATTGTTTGCAGAAACCATTCTAAGATGTGACAGAACAAAACTCTTAATTACCCAGTAGTGTTTAGTGTTTAATAGACAAAAAAGTGAAAGAAGGGTAGGAGAAAGACTTGTAGAGAAGCCTGATGTGGTTGCATTTAAGACTGCTCTACTAGTGCTCAGCTCCTTGCCTTTAGTTTCCAGCAGAATAAAGTCTTCGCGGTCACACACAAACCCGGATGTATGCTATATCTCAGCATAAGCTGAAGGTCTGCAGTACTCCATTTTAATTCTAAAAAGGTACACTCATTGCTCTTATAAATGAAAGGAAATTCGATTAGGAAAAAAAAAAAAAGACATTCTGACAGTGCTGTACTTTCTTTTTTATTCACTCAGGCACTTATTCAAAGTGCCTGTCCATTTTCAATAGATTTCCAGCTGCTAAATAAATTATTACATTTATCATTGGTTTGGTATTCTGTGGGATTTTTTTTTTTTTTCATAACCTTGCTTTTTCACAGTGCATTAGCGTGAGCTAAAAATAAAATGCATTTGTCATCAGCTACTCTATGGCCATTTGAAAAAAATGTGTATTTGCATAACGCATGCTGCATATCCCTATATATAATGAGAGGAAGCTTTAAAGAAAAGTCACAAAACTTGGTCCAGAACTGAAAACCTGACAGCAAAACACCTGCTATCTAAATGTAGCAGTATATATATGCTTCTCTTATTAATTATCTTCAGACTATGATTAGCTCTCTCCTGTTTAATATTGGGACATTTGATTATTTTCAGTAAGATTATAGTTCTGATTCACCAAGTGCTACCATCCCCTTCTCTGGAGACTTTCAAGACCCCTCTGGATGCATTCCCTTGTGATCTGCCCTAGATTAAGGTCCTGCTCTGGCGGTGGGGGAGGATTAGACTCAATGATCTCTGGTCCCTGCCAACCCCTAATGTCCTGTATCCTGTGATTTGGATAGTCATACTGAAGGTGTTAGTTCACAGGCTCATTTGTATTCCTGGGGTTTCATAGAATCATAGAATCATAGAATGGTAAGGTTGGAAGGGACCTCAAGGATCATCTAGTTCCAACCCCCTGCCATAGGCAGGGACACCTCCCACTAGTACAGCTCACTCAAGGCCTCATCCAATCTGGCCTTGAACACATCCAGGGAGGGAGCAGCCACAACCTCCCTGGGCAACCTGTTCCAGTGCCTCACCACCCTTACTGTAAAGAACTTCCTCCTAACATCCAGTCTAAATCTCCCCTCTGCCAGTTTAAGCCCATTGCCCCTTGTCCTGTCATTGCAGGACCTTGTAAATAATCCTTCCCCAGCCTTCCTGTAGGCCCCCTTCAGATACTGGAAGGCTACTATCAGGTCCCCTCGAAGCCTTCTCTTCTCCAGGCTGAAGAGCCCCAACTCCCTCAGCCTGTCCTCATAGGAGAGCTGCTCCAGCCCTCTGATCATCTTTGTGGCCCTCCTCTGGACCCGCTCCAACA
>VWZE01018411.1:371929-395521 GCA_013396675.1 Eubucco bourcierii
CCATGTCACTGACAAAGATGTTAAACAGCACTGGTCCCAGCACTGACCCCTGAGGGACACCACTTGTCACTGGTCTCCAGGTGGACATTGTGCCCTTGATCACCACTCTCTGGGTTCGACCATCCAGCCAATTCCTTATCCAGCGAGTGGTCCATCCATCAAGTCCATGTTTTTCCAGTTGGGTGACCAGGATGTCATGTGGGACAGAGTCAAATGCTTTACTCAGGTCCAGGTAGATGACATCAGCTGCCTTTCCCTTGTCCACTGTCGCTGTGACTTCATCATAGAAAGCCACTAAATTTGTCAGGCAAGATCTGCCCTTGGTGAAGCCATGCTGGTTCCCACCAATCACCTCTGCTTTGTTTTCCATTTGCCTTAGCAGGACTTCATCTGCTGCTTGGACAAGCCATGCTTTACACACACCACCTGTGTGTCTGCTTTAGCAGGGACAGATTTGCTCCTCCTCTGAAGGCCATCTAGTCCAACCCCCTACAGTCAGCAGCAGCATCCTCAACTAGACCAGGTTGCTTAGAGCCTTGTCGAGCCTCACTTTGATTATCTCCTCAACCACCTCCCTGGGCAACCTGTTCCAGTGTTCCACCACCCTCATAGTAAAGAACATGTTCCTAACATCCAATCTAAATCTGCTCTTCTTTAGCTTGAAGCCATTGCCTCTTGTCCTATCACCACAGGCCTTTATAAACAGTCTTTCTCCATCCTTCTTGTAGACCCCCTTCAGGTACTGAAAAGCTGCTATTAGGTTTACCCAAAGTCTCCTCTTGGGTAAGCAACCCAGCTCCTTCAGCCTGTCCTCATAGCAGATGTGCTCCAACTCCTTGATCATTTTTGTGGCCCTCTTCTGGACCCACTTTATCAGGTCATGCACATGACAGTGCACGATCAGCTCTCCAGCTCCTATTATTGTGTTAGATAATGTGCTTCAACTTTGGGTATGCAGAGATTTGAAAATAAAGTGATTTAATTGTTTGAATGTCTGAGTTTAAAAGTAGCAGTTTTGTCAAGATGCAAAATGTCTATATCATGCTACACATATTTTTGTTTTAATAGAAATAGGATCAAGACACAGAGAATTTACATGACAACACAGTAAAGCCTTCAGACTTTTTTTTTTTTTTTAAATAAAGCATTCTATTCTGTTCTTATAATGGAGTTACACTAAGTACAGGTGCTCATTGTACTTTGGAAGGACATTTTGAGATACAGGGGCTCAAAACATCAGACTTCTTTCATCCTATGTTTTTTCATAAGTTTAAGAAATTACCTCTCATTATTTTTAATAAAAATTTTCTTTAAAATTGAATAAACAAAAACAAAAAGTTACATTATTTTCCTGTCAGATAGTAGTCTCAGGGCCACTTATATAAAAAGAATATAAAGCTCATACTAAACAAAATGTGACATCTTTCTCACCAGAGTTCCACAACATGAAAACATATTTTTGTTCCTTCAAAGACTCTCTGCTACCACTTAATATTTTCTGACCTTTTGTCTTCGAGCTTTAATTGTACTTCCCTGAAATAATTTTTTACTATTGTAATGAAATTGGACAGTGTGGCTAAGGAGTATCCAGGGAAGGTTGATCTCAGATTATACCTTTTAAAATTTGTTTTCTCTAATTCTGTATATGCAGCTATCAAAGTAGCTACAAGCTGATTATTCCTTTCTCATCCTAGTAGAGATGTCACTGTAGCTGTTCTATTAGTTGAAAACATCCATATGGCCAGCAGATGCACTTAAAAGGTATTTAATTAGTGGTGTAAATTCACCTTAGTAGACAGTTCTTCTTTAGTGAGTTTATCTAGGGTAGGTGTGTACTGTCACTTTGAAATCAGCATAGATTATTTGAAATAGGATCATGCTTAGTTGGAATAAATTTGGTTTGGATAATCAGAAGTATTCATTCAGGTTTTGTTTATCATTTGAATATCATACTCAAATCTTTCATTACAGCTTTTGCTTTTACCTTAGTATCGCAGAGGTTGGAATAGACCTTTGAGATCATCAAGTCCAGCCTATGACCTAGCACAACCACATTGACTAGACCATGTCACTAATTGCCACATCCAATCTTTCCTTAAACACCTCCAGGCATGGCAACGCCACCAACTCATTGGGCAGTCCATCCCAGTTTCTAATTACCCTTTCCATCTGGAAGTGCTTCCTAACATCCAACCTAAACCTCCCCTCTTCATGATCTTCAGGTCATGCCCTTTCATCCTGACACAAGTTGCCTGGGAGGAGAGCCTGACCCTCGCCTTACTACAACTTTTCTTCAGGTAGTTGTAGAGTGTGATAAGGTTCCCCCCAACTCTCCTCTTCTCCACACTAAACAACTCCAGCTCCCTCAGGCTCTCCTCACAAGACTTTGCCTCCAGTCTCTTCACCAGTTTTGTTGCTCTCCTCTGGACCCACTCTAGCACCTCAATATCCTTCTTGCAGTGAGGGCCCAGCACTGCTCATAGTGCTTGAGGTGAGGCCTCACCAATGCTGAGTACAGGGGCAGAATTACATCCCTAGTCCTGCTGGATACACTATTCCTGATACAAGCCAAGATGCCATTGTCCTTCCATGCTGCCTGGGCACACTGCTGGCTCATGTTCAGCCAGCTGTCACCCAGCACTCCCAGGTCTCTCTCTGCCAGGCTGCTCTCCAGCCGCTCACCCCGCAGTCTGTAGTGCTGCATAGGGTTATTGTGGCCAAAGTGCAGGACCCTGCACTTGGCCTTGTTAAACCTCATCCCTTTGGCCTCAGCTCACTGACCCAGCCTGTCCAGGTCTCTCTGCAGTGTCTCCATCCACACTCCCCCCTAACTTGGTGTCATCCATGAATTTTCTAATGGTAGATTTGATCCCCTCATCCAAGTCATCAATAAAGATATTGAATAGAACTGGGCCCAGTACTGATCCCTGGGAGACACCACTGGTCACCAGACACCAACTGGATATGGCACCATTCACAACCACTCTCTGTGCCCAGTCATTCAGATGGTTTTTAACCCGGCAAAGGGCGCACCTGTCCAAGCCATGGGCTGCCAGCTTTTCCAAGAGGATGTTGTGTGAGACTGCGTCAAAGACTTTGCTGAAGTCTAAGTAGACCACATCCACAGCCCTCTCCCTTGTCTACCAGGTGGGTCACCCAGTCATAGAATGAGATCAGATTGGTTAGGAAGGACCTTCCTTTCCTAAGCTCATGTTGGCTGGGCCTGATCCCTTGGTAACTAATCCTGATCCCCTAGTAATCCTGGTCTTGAGTAAGCCCCATATCATTTGACTCCAGGGCTGATGTTCTGTTTGATGGTATGTGAAAGGTCACTTAAAGTTCTTGTTCTCCTTGTGCTTTTTGTCCCAAGTTCCATTGGTATTGCAAAATCATGTGTATGTATTAAATTCTGTTAAAATTTTAATCTTTGTTATTTAATCTATCAACAATGACGAATCCACCCTTTAACTTTATCTTGGTAAACTAAAACTTGCTTGACAAGGATAAAAAATTGTATATCATATCATTATCACCCATTTCCCAAGATTTCACTTGTATTTCCAGCTAGAGTGTCATTTATATTTGTAAAAATGTATATTGAAGCTTTTTTTCCCCCCTTCTTCCCTCTGCCTTATAGAAACAGCAGGTATAATTTGGTCCTATTCACATTTACATGTGGTTTGCAATGTTTAGAGTCCAGAGGTTTAGTGTCAGAAATGTGTCCTTTTTCCATTATGTTTCCCTCATCTTGGATAATTTGCAGTCTCTTGTTTAATTGATGAAAAAGGTTAAGTAGAACTAGAAATATGGTCCTTTATTGTGACTCAGAAGCCTGTGAGTTCACCTTTGTATTGCATATAATGTTGATTTTGTGCCATTCTTGTTCTTTCATTGAAATGTCAATAGGTATCTGATCACATAAATACCTTGAGGAGCTCAGGTATACATATATATAGAGAGAGAGAGAGAAAGAGAGGTGCTGACCTAACCAAACAAATGCATTATATTCTGAAATGACATCAGAACAGTTTTTCAGAGTGTGTGCTGTCAGCTCAGGTTATTGCTGGTTGTTCTTGAAGAAGCAGATGCACTAGTTAGGCCAAGCTCACCACTAAATGTGGTGATTATTCAGACCTACAGTGTGTGTGTGGAGGAGGGCGACTGCATGGTTGTACAGCCTGCACCACTGCCTTCCATTCAATTATTCTTGTTCTTTTCCCTTTCACTTCTTTCAGTAGTTGAACCTTCCTTTCCCATATTTTCGCTCATGCTCACTGTCAGCCTGGGAAGCCTGTAATTAAGTAGGTCATCCTAGTTACCCTTTAAATATTGCTACAACATTAACATTCTCCTCGGCCTGTGAAATTTCCTCAGCGTTTCAGAAGTTGTTAGGAAGCAAATGTAACGGTTAACATTCCTGTCTATCATGTCACTCATCTATTTTCTAATAGCTGGAATTTAAAAATAAATGTTTAATGTAACTTGCTGCTGCTTATTATCCTTTCCAATTATTGATTTATTTGAAAGTATTTCAATATTACATAATGTGAAAGCACTGTTTATGTTTTCCAAATATGCAACAGAAACATTCCTGCCATTCCATTTTCTTTCAGATAACTCTATTTTTCACATCTAGTAATAAAGCAGTACTGCTATTTGCAATGTCATTGTTGCTGATTAACTTAACATTCTTACTTTCCATGACGTATATACAGTTTAGCCTTTTCTTTCTTTTAAGTTCTTAAATTATTTAACTCTTTAGTTGTATACTAACCATTGTTTTATTCTCCATTTGTTTTGTGCTTTAATGTGCTACTTTCTCTAGAGAGCAAAAAAATGAGTTGGAGATACAAAGAATGGATAGATCTTAAGTGGTCTAGCTGAGACAGGTTGCTATGACCATGACTGGGAAATATCAAAGTCTTTGTCATTTAAAAATTTTTTTGGTTCTGTGTTTGTTTTGATTTGTTGGGGATTTTTTGCAGGTGTACTGGATCATGCCAGTGATACTGTGCTGTGTTTTGAGTTTGTGGCTGAAACAGTGTTGAAAACATGCTGATGTTTTGGCCCTTGCTGAGCAGTGCTTGCGCAGGAACAAGGCTGTCTCTCTTTCCCACTCTGCTCACACTCTCACCTTAGCAAATAGGTTGGGGATAGGCAAGAAATTGGGAGGAGGGAGAGCCAGGACAGCTTGACCCCAGCTGACCAAAGAGATACTGAATGCTGTATGATGTCATGCCCAGTAATAAAACTGGATAGAGTTTAAAAGGGTGGGATGGGAGCTGACTTCGAAGCTATCAGAGACTGACCAGGCATTGATCTGCTTGTGAGCCTTGGTGAGTGATTGCCTTAGTGTCACTTTCTTGTTTATCCTCATTTATTGCATTTCATTAATTCTCACCTTCCCACCCCACTCCCCACTGCCCTCCACTTATTAATTCATCTTTTTCTTGACCTACAAGTTTTCTCTCTTTTTATCCTATTCTATCCCCTGTCTCTCTGCAGGAGGAGATGGGGGGGGAGTGAGTTGACAGCTGTGTGGCTACTTACCTGCTGGCTGAGGTCAACCCACAACAGCAGGATGGAAGAAAAACAAATTAGGACCACAATTTCTGAGTAATGAGGTTTTGAGGGAATTAAATCCTTTTTCCAAACAGCAAGTCAGGAACAGGCATGTGTGCAACCACAAATGAAAGGAGTGGGAGGAGAGGTTGAGAGAGCTTGGGGTACTTAACCTTGAGAAGATTCAAGGGAGAGAATCTTACTGAAGTAAGACTGATAGAAAGGAGTAAAGATGAAACCAGACTCTTCTCAGTGCTGTCCAGCAAAAGGATGAGAGGCAATGGGCACAAACTGAAACTGTGGCAGTTCCATTTAACTTATTAAAAAAACCCCTTTCTACCCTGAGGGTTGTTAAACATTGTAACATGTTGCCCAGAGGGGTTGTGGGGTCTCCAACCTTAGGTACACTTAAAACCCAACTGGACACAGCCCTGCATTGCATAGAAGGCTGGACCAAAGGATCTCCAGAAGTCTTTTCCAGCCTGTTGTGATTCTGTGAAATTTCATGAGTGTTAGTGTCTCGCAGTTCTGTGGATCAAGCACCCAAGAGAATAGTATAAAGTAACATGGTGTGTCACAGGGCTTTCTCAGTTGAAACGGTAGCATATTTTTCCAGTCTTCAGGATTATCTTTCAATCCTAGGTACAGAGTATTTTGTAATGAATTGATTTTTAAAAAATTATTATTTATTAGATAGGGTGATTACACAAGTTTTTTAAGTCTGGACCTGTAGCTTTTTCACTGGCAAAACTAGCATTTTTGCTTTGGCATAGACAAGCATAGAAACCTGTCTTATGCAGTGTTGTTATTTTGGAACATACTGTAGCCTGGCGCATGTTCCTGCACCAGACAGAGTTGTCTGTGGCAGCAGAGTCTTGTAAGGGAACTTTCCAGTTACAGACTAATGTGCAGAAGGCTGATTCCTTATATATGACTATAAAATGACTCCACAGAAATTGATACTGCAGTTTTTTATATATATATATATGTATATGTATATATATATATATATGGGGAGAGAGAGTGAGAAATTTAATACTCACTGCTCTCAGCTGGAAACTGAGTCTACAATGATAGCCTTCACACACTTGCTGTTTCATGGTAGGACCACTGTGAAAAACAGTTCAATTCACAAGTATCCAGCCCAGGATTTCAAGAAGACTTATTGCCCTGGTTCGGCCGTTTGCTGGCCTTTTCACTTGTTCACAATTTCATAGGTAATAGTTTGTTTATATTCTTCTGTTGCAGGTATTTCCTGGTCTCTAGTGAGTGGGTGAGATCAGTCTTGTCTACTTAGACTATTTGTTGATTGTTGCTGTTCAGGTATCTTGATTGTTTGATAAAAAAAAAGGAATAGGAGTGGTCCATCTTTTTATATATATGACTGAAAAAGATAAGAGCTTCTAAGAAAGCAAAAGGAAACTTGGGAGAGGTATATGGTGCACTTACGCTTTTGGTTACTTTAATGGGAAAAAAATATTTTCCTTTGATTGACTCAGTGGCTCAAAAAAATTACTCACTGATTTACTATACGAAAAAATGATTGTGAATGCTTTGTAGTTATGAGTTCCCATGTGACCTGAAGAGAATTATTTTACTGTGTAGGTGCATGAAGAGTGTGATTCTTTTTGTGGCGAGTTCTGCCTCCTTTCCTGTGGATTCTCATTTGTTGATCAGGGGGCAGTTCTGCAAGTGTGGCAGGGCACACAGAACTGTTGCATGAACAGTCAGTGCTGTACGCTGTATTTCTGTACTCTCTCACAGCAAATGATGATTTTTTGTCTCTGAATATTTTAGTTTTCCATTTACTGTAAAGATAGCTTGGGAGGTAGTGTTAAATATTGAATATTGCATCTTTCTACCTAAAACTGAGAGTCTTGTAGTTTATTCTCCTGACAAAGATAAGCACAGAATCACAGAATGATAGGGGTTGGAAGGAACCTCTGGAGATCATTGAGTCCAACAACCTTGACAGAGCAGGTTTACCTGGAGCAGGTTGCACGGATGGTGTCCAGGCAGATTTTAAATGACTCCAGAGAACACTCCAACACTTCTCAGGGCAGTCTGTTCCAGTGCTCTACCACCTTCAGAGTAAAGAAGTTCTTCCTTGTGTTCAAGTTTGTGCCCATTGCCTCTTGCCTGAAGGAAGTCAGGCCCCAACCTCCTGACACCCACTCTTTAAGTATTTATAAGCATTGATAAGATTCTGCCTCCTAATCTTCTGTAGGCTAAAAGGCCCTAAGTTACTCAACCCTTCTTCATAAGAAAGATATCCTAATCATCTTTGTAGCCTCTTGCTGTATCCTTTCAAGCAGTCCTCTGTCCTTCTTGAACTGGGGAACCCAAAACTGGACACAGTACTCAAGATAAGGCCTCTCCAGGGCAGTGTAGAGGGGGAAAAGAACCTCCCTTGACCTAATTGCCACACTCTTCTTGACACACCCCAGGATGCCATTGGCCTTCTTGGCCACAAGGGCACATTGCTGGCTCATTGTCATCCTGTTATCCACCAGGACTCCCAGGTCTTTTTCCACAGAGCTGCTTTCCAGCAGGCCAGCCCCCAACTGTTGTACTGATACATAGGGTTATTCCTCCCTAGGTCTTGTATCCTACATTTGCCTTTGATGGATTTCATAAGGTTACTCTCTGCCCAACTCTCCAGGTCATGCTGGATGGCAGCATAGCCACCTTCTGTGCCAGCCACCCCTCCCAGTTTTGTGTCATCAGTGAAGTTGCTGAGGATACACTATTCCTTCACCTATGTCATTGATTAATATATTGAACAGGACCCCTGGGGAATACCACTTGTTATGGACCTCCAACTGCGGTTCTGTGCCACTTACCACAACCCTCTATCTTTCAGACAGTTTTCAATCCACCCCACTATCCATTCATCTAATTCACACTTTCTAAGCTTGCCTTTGACGATTCTGTTGGAGATGATATCCCCCTGATGAATCCATGGTGATTACTTTTCATAAGCTTCATTTCCTCCACATGCTTTGAGATGATGCCCAGAAAGATGATGCTCCATCATCTTTCCAGGAATAGAGGTGAGGCTAACTGGCCTTTTTAATAATAGGCTCTTTGCAATGGTCATGAAAAACATTACACGTAGGAAAACAGAGAATCTAGAACACTTGAGAAATAACTAGCAATAATATAACAAACATTAAACTTTTGGAACTGGAAAGAGGTTCTTACAGTCAATTATACTGCTTGCCCACTAGAGGGACTCAAGGAGCTCCTCTCTGCTTAAAGCAGAAAGGTTTGGATTAAACTATAAAAAGGCTTTACATATTTACTCACAAAATACAGTATCTCCAGACTCCTGGCGCTAAATACAGTTTCCAGACAGTAACCAAAACACTTGCAGGGAGTTCTGTCAATGTCTTGTCAGCCCTTGAGGCTTCTCAATCTTCCAAGGCACTAACAACGCACTGGGTGAGAGGTAGACAGTCTCTCACCTGATCCTGGTTCCTCTTTGACAATCTGTGTCCCAAAGCTCCCAGTCTCAGCAGAAGACTTGCAGGTGTGCAATCTTGGCTCAGAGGTTTGCAGATGTGCAGGCAGGATGTCTTGCAGGTGTGCAGACAAGCACAATGGCACGCTGGCTGAGCAAACACAATAGCGTGAGGCATTTAATGCCTAATACTGGTAAACTAAGACAAGGCATTTTCCAGGTGTACAGAATCACAGAACTTTAGATGTTGGAAGGGACTTCCAGAGATTATTGAGTCCAACCTCCCTGCCAAGGCAGGATCACCTCGGGTAGTTCACGTAGGAATGCATCCAGGCAGGTTTTGGAAGTCTCCAGAGAAGGAGACTCCACAACCTCTGTGGGCAGACTCTTCCAGTGCTCCATCACCCTCACTGTAAAGAAGTCATAGAATCATACAAACCCAAAGTATCAGGGCATGTTATTATGTAGCAGGTAGAGCACAGCAGGATGCAATGGCAATGAGGCAGAAGCGCAATAAAGCAGAGCACCGGCAGAATCACATTAAGGCAGAGCACATTGTTTTTACCTGCTCATCCATTTTTATCAATGTAGCCTGAGAGTAATAGTTCTTTGGCCACAGATTAGCCAATCAGAATGGCAGTTTGCCAAACTTAGCCATATCAGGTAAAGTCAAGGCTTACTTTTACCTTTTTAGGGCAGAATGCAAACAAATGTATAAACACATGTGGGTACCCTGTTTGCAAGTTTGGAAGAGACATGGAGGCGTAGGGCCTTTTGTCTTCCTTTCCCACGGTTACTTCTCCCAACAGGAGAGGAAGTGAAACAGAAAACATGTCTGGACAAACCAGAACATGTTTAGGCCTAATTTGACCTATTTTGTCCTTCCACGACACCTTAGCAGTAAAGACTGAAGCAAAGAAGGCATTTAGTAATGCCATCTTCTCTGTATCCTCTCTCACCCAGTCACTCATCTCATTCAGCGGTGGGCCCACATTTTGCCTAGTGTTCCTTTTTCTGCTAATGTACTTGAAGAAACCCTTATAATTTTTTACATCCTTTGCCAGATTTAATTCCAGGAGGCCTTAGATGTCCTTGTAGAATTCCTGGCAAAGTTTCTATATTCTTACAAGTGGCCAGTGCCATTTTCCACATACTGTGGACAATAAAGTGGTGATTATGTCAGGTACCTTCAGTACAGTCAGGGTTATTTACAAAATACATAAAACTATACTGCCGTAAGTACAGAAGGGATTCACAAATCTTTATCTGGTGCTTGTTCTGGTTGTGTTTAGTCTTTCACAACATGACACACCTAAAGGCCCTTCTACACTGCTCTGTGGACCTCAGCCACATTCCTCTGTCTACCCGAAGCAGTCAAATGTATAGCCATGTATTAAGTGTGATGGCATATTTCAGACACCTGCTCTGGTGCAGTTACCTGACTTCTCACAGCAATGCACGGAGGCTGTGCCTAGCACCTTCGAGCTGATTTTACCGCTGTTCAGCAGTGACAGAACTAGTATATTGCATTAAGACCCAATCATAATGCAATGCTAAGAGCATCCTATAAACGTTTTCCTGGGATGTCAGCAGTACCAGTACACTGGCACTAGGGACCACATCCCACATAAAAAGGCTTTGGCTGACAATTCGGCTGAAGTGCAATGTCAACAGCTCTCTCAGTCTGCATGGAGGCATTCTGCCTTACACAGCGGCGGTACCGACTCTGAACCAGCCGTGGCCTCACGATAGTCCTCTCCCGCGTACACAAAATGGGTAAAGGCTCCCCTCCCAAACGTTAGGGTTTCCCTAATCTTCTTGAGTGCTCTATTATTGCCAATCCTGTGCTTTTGCTTTAGGGTCACGCATCACCGTATTTGACCTCGTCTTCCCCATAATTGTAATTTTCTACAGCTAATTTACTTAATCCTGAGGTCTGAACGGTGGGAATTTGGCATCGTGGCGATTTCGTTCACCTGCCCTGGCTGGATAAGCCCCCGTGACTTCCAGGCCACCATTTTCCAGGGTGAATAAAGACACCCGCTGGAACAACGCGCGGGTCCTTTCTGGCAGGCTCTGGAGGTGGGACGGGCAGGGGCAGGCATGAGTGCCGGGGTCGCCGGGACCCTGCCGCAGCGGCGCCGCCCGCTGTCGCCGCGGCTGNNNNCAGTGCTCCTGTCAGTGCCCGAGGGGCTGGAGGAGCCCTGCCGGCCGCGGGCAGCTGCCAAGGGGTGCCGGCACGCAGCGGCGCGGAGCGGGGCCGCCCGCTGCTGAGAGCCGCACAGCGGCAGGCGCCGAGCCGAGCCAAGCCGCGCCGCCGCAGCACCGCGCCCGCGGTGCCGGATCCCCCATAGCGGTGAGTGAGGCTGGCAGGGGACAGCGGGCGGGAGCCTTGGCGTGGCGGCGCTGCGGGGGCCCGTGGCCCTGTTCTCCTGCGGGGCGGCGGCTGCGGATCCCCAGGTGTGCGCCGCGGGCAGAGGGGAAACGAGCCAATTTAACAGGTTGCGACGGGCGTGCGGGTCGTGGCTTTCTCGGCACCCGCATTTTTGGCGTTGAGGTAGTGAAAAGCAAGCTCAGTGTGAACGATTTAGCACTGCTGCTATTGGAAATACCGGCTCTTCACGCTATAGAACGCTTCCCAGGAAGCTGCGTCTTGAGTGTCGAATAACTCTCGAGTATCCGACAGCTGCCAAAAATGCTCGGACGCATATAGTTGTTTACCTCCAGCCCCATTCGGGCATTAGGATGGTTCATGCGCAAGGGAATATCAAAACTTTTCTTCCCATTAACAGGAAGAAAAATAAAAAAGGACATAAAAAGCTTTGACCATCCTTATGGCTCTAAAGGCTCTAATGTCCCCGAAGTGGTATTTTCTTAGGCTGCTGGGCCAATGGCTCTCGCTTTAAATCAGTTATTTAATAAAGTTTTCGAATGGCTGGCACCTTCTTGAGACAAACTTTTTAATGCTCGAATGTGATTTTTTTAAAATGTAATTTATGCATAATGGAGCATTATTAATTTTTATTGTTTACTGAATGCATTGTCTAAATCAACTATGAGGTTCTTCTATCCTTTTGATTTAATGAGTACAGGATTCTTTGTAATTTTACTCGAATTGCAGAGTTAAATAATTTTGAAGAGACTACCTTCAGGGAGACATTGTAATTCAAGACATTTCTAAGTTTGCAAACTGGTGCTTAGTCAGAAGTCCAAGAAGAGATGAGTAATTCATTGGGGTTTTTTTAGGTCTTTCACTGTAATTTGGGATTGGGATTTTTTTTTCCTGCAGGCATATGGCATTTACAGAAGCCTGTGCTGTTCAGTTAAGTACCCTGTACCCTTCAAGGATTGTGCTGTAATAAACAAGCAGTATTATTAGATACTGTTTTTTTTTTTTTCTTCTTTACTTCCCACACTCTGTGTCCCTTGAATAATTGTGGTGTTCCAGAACACAAAGGCCTTGTGTCTTTCTATATACAAAGCAGTTCAACGGGATGAAACAACTAATTTGTTGTGAATAATAGAAAACGAAATCAAATGACCAAAACCTGAAACATTAGTTGGGCTCACTTGCATTTTTCTGTAACTGTACTTCATAACTAGGCAAGTTTCAAAATGAAGTTTTTGTATTTGTACAAAACAGTCTGTGCCCAGGGCACTCTTTATTTTCCAGTTTTGAAAAGTATGCTTAATTTAATTATAGGTGTACTCCCTGAAGTCAGTGAAAAGATTACCACAGACTTGCCTGACCTGCAAAGATTAGTTCTCTCAAATTTTCCGTCATGATACTCCTCATACAAACACAAGTTTCTGATGTTGCTGGGATGTATGCTAGGAGTTGAGGCAGTAGAAGACATCGTTGGCCTTATGGTCTTTTTCCATCCTTCTCCTATAAGTAGAAAGATTTGATTTAGGCTTGGCATGAGCATTTGCGAAAACTGTGCTGTGTTTTTTGGAACATGGCTGGAAAGGCACTCTGCCGAGTTTCGTGTAGCTGGTCGTGTTGTTACATGCTGTATTTTCACACCCCATTATGGAGCTATTCTTTGCAAGACGTAATATAAAATGCTTGAGACTAAAAATCCTGTGCTGTAATGCATCTATGTCTGTTGTTTTGACATTGGAACTGCCAGAAATTTCAGGTTTTCTTAACCTGGATCTAACAGTATCTTTTGATTGAAATTTTCACTGCTAGTCAGATCTGAGGAGTTAAAGATGACTAATGACATAGTTACAGTGATTTGATTTTTGTAATGTGCACGTCTCCTGAGCTCCAAGAATTCTAGGTGTATACATGTAACATTGTGCACTTTTGTCTTTACGTACAGGCAAAGAACAGTTCTACAGTACCTGAGGATGGATAAAGACTTCCGCTACTACTTCCAGCATCCGTGGTCTCGCTTAGTTGTGGCTTACTTAGTGATCTTCTTTAACTTCTTAATATTTGCTGAGGACCCAGTATCTCACAGTCAGACAGAAGCCAATGTTATTGTTGTTGGTAATTGTTTCTCCTTTGTAACGAATAAATACCCCGAAGGAGGAGGCTGGAGATTTTTGAAGGTGTTTCTGTGGCTGCTTGCCATTCTCACCGGACTGATAGCTGGGAAATTTCTCTTCCATCAGCGCCTGTTTGGTAAGTTACAGAATGCACCTACTGACTCCCTGATAGTGACTTTCTGACTTTTCTTTTTAGCTTTCTACTCATTGCCATTTTGTAAACTTTGCTATTAATTGCTTCAAGTGTTTAGAGATGTATGGAACTCTGTATATGAAAGCTTACATCATTGTGGAAATTAATGCCACTTTACTTCCACGACCGTAATTCACAACAGTTTCAGTCATAAAAGGCTAAAAATGGTGAAATGTTACTTATTTTAAGTACTTGAGAGGTCAGTGATTTTCAGTATTATAAAAAAACTCCCTTGCATCTTCAGACTGGTTTTAAAATCTTACTATATAATTTTCTCACCAGTTTTCAGAAAAGGCATTGTTCCTTGGGTGACAACACTTCACGTCTTGTCAGAAGTCCTAAGTAGAGGCACAGGTTATTGTTAGTAAAGCTGTGCTGAAGAACTCCTATGTGAAAACATGAATTCTAGAGAATTAGGAACTGTCTGTCTCTTAGTACAAGAGTGATGGAGTGAGTTGGGAAGGTAGGAAATGGAAAAAAACCATGGCAGTAAATGCTTTCATGCATAGGATGTGACTAAACTGGGGAAATAATTGAACATGAACTGGCTGAAAGGAATGGAATGATCCTGGATTAAATTCTGAGACTGAGAACTCCAATGTAAGTAAGTAGGAAAACAAAAATATTTATAATTGCCTTGACTAAGTCCTGTAGTAAATGTAGAAAAGGTTGTATCTGAGAACTCAAAGATGTCTCTAAGTTTTAGACACAAGTAGAAGTGATGGAAAAGATTACTTTGCTCCCAGCATCTGCACTGTTCTTTGAAACACCTGGTTCCAGGTGTGTCATTGCTGGTCTAGTTGGACTAGTTTTATATTCTTATAGTGGTAGGATGGATATTTACTGGAACACCTTGAAGCACATGAGTGCTAGGCCATTTCCTTAGCCTGTCTCATTCTATTAAGATAAAGAGAGAGCTGCTACTGTTTCAATAAATCAAATCTAAAGCTGTTATGTCAGGGAATGAGCAAGAAAAACCACATTAAGAGATTTCTCTTACTACAGACATCTCTTGAAGCTGTTATTGTGCAAGATAGTTGAACATTTTGATGGTGGACATTTTGCCGTAATGTAATGGTAATTGTAAAATGTCCCCATAAATTGGATATTTTACCTTAATTCCTGAGCTCTGGAACAAGCACTGTCACAATAAAGTTTTCAACTCTGGCTTCTACAACTGAGTAATAATTTTATTAAATTGGAGAAGATGAGGAAAAAGAAATGAAACTGATAGCATTAGAAAATAAGACCTATAATGAGAGGATAAAGGGAAGATTAGAGGGTGACTTGCTGAAATCTGACTTGAAGGACAAAACCTTCAGTCCAGCAAATGTATTGCAAGGTCCAGTGCTTGGAAGTGGCAAATAGCCAACTTTTTTTTTTTTTCCCCTCCCAATCTGAAAGCATAGACACTGAGTGGAACAAGGTGTTTTAGGACGTGGTTTCAAGATGTGAGCTTTTCTTTTGGGGAATATGTTCTAGTCTGACTAAAGAGTAATTCTCTGTCTTCTGTCTAGGTAGGCTATTATGATAACAGCTTCTGGATTAGTAACTGTGTATCATAGATAGGACACAGCCTAACATAAATTTTAAAGTGACTTGAATCAGTGTTACTGCCAAATGGAGAAGGTCTGCCCATCCTTCAGTGTCTGCTGCATTGTGCTTTTGTGCAGTTGCTCAGTGAAACAGGAGAGGGAACTTAACCCACGTTATCACACCCATCTTAATTCTGTGAGGACCATGTATCTGATCATACCGATGTTTGTGGTAGCACAAAGATAGCATCAGCATTGGGAAGAATAACAGGCAAGAAATTTTTACCCCAATGCCAGTTGCTGGCTCATCAATGTTTATGGTTATGGTCTGGGTGACCATTACAAATCTAGGGTACAATTTAGTCTGATTTGAGGTTAGATGCTGCAGATTTGAGTTTTGTAGCAATTTGAACCAATGAGGAACTGCCACAGTCACAACCTTCTGCATCCACATCTCTTCTGTGCCTCCTTGAACCAATCCTGCTGTTAATATGATGGAGCAATGAGCCAGCTCGGGCAGCTGATCCCGTGGAAAACCAGTTGCTTCTGTTGTCACCTACAGCAGTTCCTTGAACTGATAAAATCACTTGAGTGCCAATCCTGACGCAGCGGCTAAGGACTGTGCAGCCAAGATAGCTGGGGGCCATGGCAGCCCTGCCTTGTGTTGGCTTGAGTGCTGTGGGACTGCACCCACACAGTGTGTGAGTGGAAACATGCAGTTGTTTGTGATACACTGTGAGCAGATGGTAGTCTGTGTGATTGAAGAGCTGATTGTACTGCTGATTGATGTAGCCATGCTAGATGTAAGCTAGCTAGTATGGATAAAATTATTGCATTGCTGTGATGATGATGATGATGTGGGTTTACAACTTGAGTGTATCTCTGGGTCTCGAGAAGACATGTGCAGCCCATGCTGAAATCTTTCCTGGCAGTTATTTGCTGCTATTTTTATGCTTTTCCTTTTGTTGAGATCTTCACTGAGTATGCCCTCTGGATCTGCTAGCATCAAGCACTTTACAAATTCATCTCTTCATTGCTTTTAATTTCCCTAGTCTTATCTTTTTAAGTAGCTGCTACTTCTGTAACTTTCTTTGTTTTCCTATTTAAACTTTCGTTTTGCGTGTAATTGATTGGAACAATTCTATTTTTTTAATGCTTGTTTATTTTTTTTCCTCTCTGATAAATTATGTTTGTAGAGGAACTTGTGACTGGTTGTTTACTGTGGTCTCTGTGTAACTTCTTGCAGTCAGGAAACCAAATACCACCAGTCAATTTTCCCATGTCAGATCTTGGCTCACTGTGTAGGCTGCAAATTGAAATTGAGAAGGATTAATCTGCACATCTCACTTTAGATGCAGAGCAGTGGAAAGGATTTTCTTTCTCTATGCCCTTCCTGCTCTTTTGTCCCTTGTCGTCTGTATTTCTTGCTGCTGAGTTTGCATATGAACTAGAAAAATAGTGTAGCTAGAACTACATCATGATACAGTTTACCATCTGTGACAGCCACTGTCTGATAGCCAAGGCTGTCATGAACTGTAAAAATAATAGAAATAAGTTCAAGCATGTTATGTTTCTGGAAGTGGAAGGACAAGGGTGCTGGAAACATTACTTAGACTTTATCTCTCAGAGATTGTAGAGAGATAAGGGAGAAGGTAAACTATATTGTTGAGAAGTAGAGATTTTGGTGGGATGTTTTCTGTTGATAATAGTGCAGCCTTTGATGAGTAACCTCTTCAGGGAGTTCTTCAGGACACTGGTTGTGACTTAAACCAAGATTAGAAAACAAATTTCTTACTTTTCAGTCAAGAAATAACTTGATTTGATAAGCATCTCTTGTGATAAGTTTTTCCCAGGGAAAACAGCCTTTATCCAGTATATGCTTTATGTCTTTATAACATATGGTCAGAACAAACAATTTTAAACCTGACTTTTGGCTGTTATCCACTATATTCCTTTAATTCATCAGTAAGCGTAGCTTCTATTTGGTTTGATACGATGTTCTACCATACTTTTTGTATTTCAGTGGAAAACATAAGGTCCTAGATGAGTACTGGAATTTTGGGGAAATAAAACTTAAAGATATAATACCTTTATTATTTTTTTGTTCTGCACAAAAGAGTTACTTGAGGCAGGGAAAAGTGGTGACTTCCTTACACTTACTTGGAGATTTCTTGATTTATTTTTGACTTTATTAAAAGCAGAAAGAGCTTACAAACTGACCACATTTGATGACACAATACATTCAGAAGATGTATGCAGATCTTAAATCCTGACTTAAAAGAATTCCTGAATAATCACTCACATGTTTTTCATATTGCTTAGAGACACTATCTGGAAAATAACTGGTTTTAGTGTGTAGAAAGTGTGTGCTTTAATAGACGGCTTCTTGGCATATACACAGATGCAGTTCTGTGCTCCGACCTCAGGCCCAAATTCTGAGTTCAATCAGAGGTGTTTTAGCCCAAAGTTCAGGCTGTGCTTTGTGCCCCTGTGTGTATAAATACGACCTATCATGTAAATTCAGCATCAGCATTAATTTGAATAGACTTTCAGCAGCATGGATAAATTGGCAGTGTACTTGAAAAAATGATATCTTCATTTTTTTTGGTCCGGCATCTTTGACCATTTCCTATGTGTAATAATCCTTAGCTTATGCTGTGTATTAATACACCAGTTTTAAAAAACATGCTTACTGTAAAACGTGCATGATTCTACCTGCTTTTTCTGCTTCTAAGTGATCATGAAGACCTATTAATATCTGATTAAAAGCCTGTGATTACAGAGACTGGATTTTATTCAATCGCCAGTGAGTGTGGCTAGGGTTGTCTTTGTAGGGTTTTTTTTCTAAATGATGTGCATGGAAACTCCATTATAAGAAATTATGGAAGCAAGAATTCTGAAAAAAAACTAAAGCCATATTTAAAACAGGAAAATCATCATAATGCTGCAAGAAACTTAGAACTCTTGAATAAATGTTAAATTTAATGGATTACTCTCATAAATGTTTGTATAGAATTAAATGATAATCGGAGATTCATAGACACTGGAGTGAATAAATAAAGCAGTCATTATAGGAACTGCACAGAACTGTGGGTACACACTAATGTTGCACATTCTTTAATGGAGGGTAATGCCATGCTGGGAGCAATTTCATGATAGACAGTTTGAACCAAAACACCCACTGAGGACCCGTTGTCTGAAAGCATTTCTTTTTTTTTGTCCAACATCTTATCTGGAAGGCTCTAAAAGATACTGCAAACCTATTATAGACTCCTCAGTGTCTTCTTTTATGCTGAAATTTAAAGTGTGTATCAACTGAAGCAATGGATGTCTGCAGATTGCAAGAGAAAATTAGGGAGAATGGAATTCAACCTGGATGATAGTGTACTGTATAAGAAATGTGAATGTTTTAGGTGATTGGTAGAGATAGGATAAATTTGTAAAGTAACACATCTATGATTAATTAGTATCCTGATGTATTAGGAGTCACATTAGTGTAGAATCTGGGCTGTGGGCTGCTAGGATTGGTGTGGCATGTCACTTACATAGTGTCACAGAATCACAGAACATGGGACCTTCAGAGATTGTCCAACCCTTGTGTCAAAGCAGGACCACCTAGGGTAGTCCACACAGGAATGAATCCAGACAGATTTTGAATGTCTCCAGAGAAGGAGACTCCACATTCTTTCTGGGCAGCCTGTTCCAGTGCTCTGTCTCACTGTAAAATTTTTCCTCATGCTGAGGTGAAATCTTCTATATTCCAGTTTGTTTCCATTGTTCCTTGTCTTATTACTACACACCACTGAAAAAAGATTGGCCCCTTCCACTTGATACCCACCCCTCAGGTATTTGTAGACATGGTACTGTGTGTGCAGTAGCTATTGTGATCTATTAAAAAAAAATACTGGTAAGATTTGTGCATGGTTAGTTGGTCATTTTTCAGCTGCATTGTTTGCCTTACTTGTTTAATGATAGTCATATGAACACTTGTGCCATAATCTGTAGGAGCAGTGATGAGAGTATCTCAATACTTGCATAAAATTATAACCTAATTGATAGAACATGTTCTTTTCTGTTGTCAGCTCTGTAACTTATGCTAAGGTAAGATCTGTCATATAATACCCAACAACTTTGTTCTTCCTTTCTCTATTCCACTGATGACTTTGGCCTAATAGAAAGCAACTAATGTGGTATCTGGTAAAAAAACCAAAACAGCTGCTTTCAAGAGCCTGTTCTGTATGGATTTCATTAACAGTGATCAAGTTAATGCTGTTGAAGGCATTCAAGGTCTACTGTGATTACTTGACAATCAATTCACCTCTTTTGTTTCCAGTAATATGTTGAAGCAATACAGTAAGATTATTTTGGACCTACAGAATGCGTGCCAAGGGGCCAATCTAACAGTTTGCTAATAATAACACACAAATGACTGTGAGCAAGCATTTCTGAGAGCCAAAATCCTCAACAAAAAATACCCCAAAACAACAGAAAACGTAAAAAGGAGAAGCTCACAGCCAACCACTGAATAAATGCAGGCTCATCAGATTCCAGCTCTGGCATGTCACCAGTGATTAAGATGTTAGTTTAAAATAAACTTTACATCAGTCATGAGGGAGACTACAAGTGACCTTTCAAATATAAATGAAAAACCTGCAAGTGACCTCCTAATTTCTTCTTTTATTCTTGTATTTTCAGAAGAGCTGTAACATCCTTCTTCCTCTCTTCAGGTTTAGTGAGAAGACTACTGCCATCTGTGCTTAGCATTAGTTGTGGAAACAGTCTCATACCCTGTTGCTTTTGGGTAGTAAATTGTAGACTTTAACTGGAGAGGTACAGACAGTAGCTATGTAAAGGTTGTTCTGTCTTCAGTGAAAACTCTGGTTCTACTGGAGGCGTGTATCCCATTCCCCAAGCAGTAGCACGAGACTGTGAGAAGAGCTACATGTGTCAGATTATCTATAATAGAAGACTCTGGGGAATATTTAGCAACCGATAACTGAAAACTAAAAATAAGCTCATTGCTACATCTTATTGATGTGTCAACTCTGTGTTTTGATCTTTTTGATGTGTCTTTCAGATTTTTGTTTCCATATGAGACTGGGAATGAATTTGGAGTGATACCTGTCACTTACAAGAATAATGTGTCTCTGTTCCACGATTTCCAGAAATAGAACTTAGCTTTTTCCTAGCAGAAGCAGTCTGATGGGCATAGTGCAGGTGCAGCCTAGTGCAGGGGCACACATCTTCTATGCTTATTCCATACAGCAAGGAGATGAAGAGTATGTTACTGTGGAACATCCCCTTGCCACGTGCCTAATGAAAAGCGTCAAGGAGAATGTGGTCTCCTTGGTTAAACTGTGTCCTTTCAGAGATCCCATTAATAGATTGTCAGTGATGTGAAGGTCTTTCATGTACCACACAACATTTCTATGTGTGTGATTTGTGATTCTGGTGGGACTTCAACCCAGCCTATGAGTCTGCTTTATAAAGTTCAAGAAAAACTGAAAATCCAAAATGCAAAAAAAACCCCTAACCAACATCCTGGGCTTTGCAAAAGTTTGAGTATGTTGTCAGGATTTAAGAACTACTTAGAAAATAGTAAATATGGTTTATACGTTTTTAATAGATATTTTGCCTGTGGCCCAAAGAAGGGAAAAAAACCCTAAGTAAATAAAAGTATATAAAAATAATTTATATAAGTATATATAAAAATGTAAGTATATAAAAATGATTAAACATACTAAGCAGAGTGGCTTTTGAGGTGGAGATTTCAACAATTATAACCTATGAGATAGGTAGGGAAGTAACCCAGTGTTTCTAAATGTGGTTCCTGAGACAGGGCACATAACCTTGTTTCAGATGCTGAAATACATTTTTTTGCTTCTTTCTCTCTTTGTCAGAAGGAGTAGCACCCTATTTTCTACTGAATAACTGCTACCAGGAGATGGCAGAAACAGCAGAGACTTTTCTGCTTTGAACATTCAGACTCTACCTTGTGCTTCCAGATGGGAAAGGAGAGTCTTCTAGGTCAAACTGGGCATCGGGGTAGAGGTAGCAGTAGAGCCTTAGGACAAGGTAAACTGACACATGAAAAGTCCAGATCTGGAGCCTTCAATACAGCAAGGACATGGACCTGACAGAGGAGGTCCAGAGGAGGCCACAAAAATGATCAGGTGTTGGAGCACCTCTGCTGTGAGGATAGGCTGGTGAAGCTGGGGTTATTCAGCCTGGAGAAAAGGAGGCTCTGGGGAGACCTAATAGCAGCCTTCCAGTAACTGAAGAGAGCCTGCATGAAGGATGGAGAGAGGCTATTGACAAGGGCCTGTAGTGATAGAATGAGGGTCAATGGCTTCAAATTAGAGAACAGTAGATTTAGATTGGATGTTATAAACAAGTTCTTTTTACCATGAGGGTAGTGGAACACTGGAACAGGTTGCCCAGGGAGGTGGTTGGGGCCGCATCCCTGGAGATATTCTATGATTTTAAGAAGTGGTCATGTGAAACACTTACAAAGGATTTTCATCCAGTTTTTCTGAAATCTTGGTTCGGATAAAGTCCTTTGTTTTCTAAGTAATGTGAGATATTCATACCTCTACAATGTTTCACTCCAGAGACAGCTGCATTTTAGTCCTAATCAAAGTCAATTCTACAGTGTATCACACACCTACTTTTAAGCATTGCTTTAACATTTAATCCACAGGTAGTCCTGACTTGTTATTGCTCAGACATCAACATGGGAAGGTTCTTCGGTGCCATTATGAAGACCTCATTAGAGCCTTCACTGTGCATAGGTATCCAGCAGCCCAATCTCTGCAGCACAACCTAGGAGCTGATGACTGTATAGGTGTTGGGGAACAAGACTCTTCTGACATTTTGAAGTAAAAATGCTGATGGTAGTTTAGTGATGGTTTTGATGGTATTTTAGTGATGACCATGTTAATAAGAAAAATACTGGGTGTTTTCCTGTTTGGTATAAGTACCCAAGGACATTTAACATGTTTTTAAATATGCTTTCCCTTAAGTTCAGCAAAGCAGGGATCTAAGATTTTGTAGATTGTATATCCAAATAAAGAGGTGGAAAAAAAAAAATCTTTTAAGACACAAGTTAAAACTTCCAATCATGCTTTTGTGTTTTGGACATTTCTGCTTTGATAGATGCAACTATCAACCACCTGGAACGACAGGAAAAACACTATCATTGGCGTACGCAAATTGACCATTGAGAAAGTTATAGCAAAGTATCTGATTTAGATGTGATTATCAGCTGTTTATTATTATGATTTATAGCATGGTAACTTTATGGGTTAAAACAGTGGTGCTTCTGTCTCACTATGTGACAGTAGCCCACTGTGGATGCTGAGATAAACAGCAGGAACAACTGTACTGATAACTCCCAGAATAGTTTCCCAGTCTCCAACAATTTGCTCAGGATTCAAACAAAAATATGTCTATTTTTAGATGCATTTGACAGTCATTCTGAAGACAAATAATGAAGGTAGTATTTAGCATTAGTCTTTGTTCCTGCCTACTTGTAACTAAGAAGCAAATACTTCTCAATTTTTGAAATGTACTCATAAGCCCCCAGATTTACTGACTTTGCATCCTCCTACTTCTGTTAAGACAGTGGGAAATTAATTGAGTTTGACCATTTGCTTGAAGTCACGATAAAATAAAATGTTTAAAAACAAACTCTTGGTTGAAAAGAGGAAACACTTCTGCAGAGGCCCTCCTGTCTTTTAACATGCCTTGAATTCAATTTTTATCTGCAACACTGGATTATGATCTTTCAAAGAGGACAGCTGCTGAAGGCTTTGTAGGTCTATCTCTGGGGCGCTGATAGGGCACTGATACAATGTGTGTCTAAGAAGTGCACTTTCATTTAATACTAAAGCAAAGAAGAAACTAAATCTGCAGAAGTTTCAGCTACAGTCAGAAATGCTGAACAAATGACATCCTGGTCACCAAACTGGAAAAACATGGACTTGATGGATGGACCACTCGCTGGATAAGGAATTGGCTGGATGGTCGAACCCAGAGAGTGGCGATCAACGGCACAATGTCCACCTGGAGACCAGTGACAAGTGGTGTCCCTCAGGGGTCAGTGCTGGGACCAGTGCTGTTTAACATCTTTGTCAGTGACATGGACAGAGGAATGGAGTGCACCCTCAGCAAGTTTGCAGATGACACCAAGCTGTGTGGCACAGTCGACTTGCTAGAGGGCAGGGATGGCATCCAGAGGGACCTGGACAGGCTGGAGAGGTGGGCCCAGGCCAACCTGATGAAATTCAATAAGGCCAAGTGTAAGGTCCTGCACCTGGGTAGGCACAATCCCAAGCACAAAT
>VWZE01018418.1:0-15175 GCA_013396675.1 Eubucco bourcierii
ATGATTCTATGATTCTATGATTCTATGAATAAAAGAGACCCAAATAGTGTTCAAATTCTTACCATTTTCTGCCAGGGGAGCCAAAACTTCAAAAATCATCTCTTTTTTGTCATGCTCTATTTGCTTCTTGAACAGTTTCACAAGCTCCTCAGCAATGTTTGTGTAGGCGAACTGCTCTTTACTTGACTCTGTGAAGCAAAAGGGAAAATTCAGTATCAAGTAAAGAAATCACATCGAAATGTAGGATTATTTTTCCCCCTCTCTATTGCCAAGTTTAATAGTGCTCTTCACAGACAAGAACAGCAGCCTTGTCTGTGTTTGTGCTTGTCACTAAATGAAAAGCAAAACTTCTAATACTTTGAGAAACGTACTGACCTGAACTAGTTATGTTTAAGGCTAAAAATTAATATTAAATATACATAAATATACAATCAAGGTTGTTGGGCTGCTTCTGCCTAACAGAAAGTAAAGGTAGCTGTAGAAACAGTAATGGTACAAAAATAATATATATTAAGTCTTTGTTTCCATTCAGCTTGCCAGGAAGGGTAGCTGACTATACACTGCATTTTGTGTGGGAGAGGGGAAGAGTTGTACTGAATGCTTTCATATTTACATGGTTTCACAGCAGTGAGCTGAACTTTGAAACCTGTGTGTGGCTGTTGTGGGGCCATTTCATGCTGCATAGGTAGCATAAAGCAGCTTTACAGACAGGCTAGCTTGCTACCAGGAGGTTAGCCAGCAGATAACAGTTCTTTAAACATAGCTTCAACAAAAGCAGCTCTTATGTCATTGCCTGTATCTTATTCCTCCTTGCTGGCAGTGTTACAGGGGATGTAGTTGTCCTGCGTTCCCCAGTTGCCACCTCCTGAGGGCCATCTGTAGGCAGAAAACCTTCCAACACTTTTTTTTAGTGTTCTAAGGGATTTTTTTTAAAGATAGAATTGACATCATGGACTGGGGAAATGCACAAACTGCAGACCTAGATCCTTTTGTGCAAACTTGTTATTGTTTTCTCTGAATATGCACAACTGCATAGCATCATCTAAGTGGGTTTTTTGACCTTTCCAGTATTTTAAAAGCACAGCCATCACTACCTACATTGGTTTTTTGTCCTGCTTTGATACAGAATAAGAGTTTCATATAATGCATCTCAAGGGATCTGTGCGATGCAGTTGTCTCTTAAGTGATGAAAAATGACAACCTCACAATAGAATTCCCTGAAGTCACAAGGCAAATATAAAATATTAGAGTTACAATGTGACTGACTAAGCTATTGCTTAAGGGAGATTAAAGTATTACAAGCTAAATTAATTTTGTGCCATCTTTGAGAACATCTTTTCAGCCTATGGGAACAGGAAGGGAAGCAGCTGCTGTTAAGCTTCTTTCCCGTGGTTCTTATTACTCGACTGGACAGAGCTGGATCTTTCCAAAGAGGGGAAAAAAATGTAGTTCTTAATATACCATTTATTACATTTAATATCTTTATGGGTTTACTTGCATTCTAGCAGTAGAATTTTCAGTATACTACTGGTATTATGCTTTCTGCTGTGCAGATACAATAGCTGGTGCCCATCTTGAAGCCATCTCTGATCTAGCAATTTCTTTAGTGCTATTTTGATGGCTCTTTCTGGTTTTGATTTATTGAGCAGACCTGTCTCCTCTAAGTAAAGGTATTATGCATGTGATCAGACCACTAAATAGTGTGATTATTCTTTCTGGCCTTAATCTATGAACTTAGGACAGTTGTGAGTAACTTCAGTCTACCAACAGTACAAACTCACAGGTATTTTGTTCATACTTTGAACTGCTGAGTCTTCTTGGAAATACAGGATGATTATCATAACTGCTATATCATTGTGCCCTGGTGCAAAAATAACTCAACAGTCATAGGCCTAAAATTTCACATAACAGGCTGGCAAAAGAAAAACAGCAATGTGAAAGATGAGCGATAACAAAACGTGAGCCCTAGCAACCTGGTTGTTTACACATGGTGGAATCCCAATGGAAAACCTGGATCAAAGCAGGACCACAAACTTCAATTTAAATGAAATGGTAAGTAAAAACAATATCTGCATCTTAGTAGTATTTATGGCTTGTACGTGCAAGTATTTAGACTAGAATGTGTTAAAGCTCTTCACCTCAAAGAATATTGTATAGGCAGATTTATGAGCTGTGCCTGTCTCAGCTTCATTCAGTGATTTTCCATGAGCCAAATTTAATCCTAATATAACTTTGTAGAGTTACCCCAGAAGAGATTATTTGTATCATTAATAAATACTTCACAGTAAGCAGCCTGCTCCTGAAATACTGCTTAGATGATTTTAAATGTGCTTAGTTGCACTGAGGAACGTTAACATAAAACATAAGGTTGTACTAAGTATCCAAATAAATTTCAGTTACTGAAGGGGAGGAGGGAAAAAAAAATCAGCAAACCATCTGTTATAGAGACAATAAGCAGAAATTGCTTGCTTCAAACCTTGAATGTCCCAACAGGAACACAACAAGCATCAGTGCAAGGTTTTTGTTAAGATGTAACTTTACAAAAACCAAATGTAAACTGAGATTAGTATCATGAACTTACCAAGTTCTGCTAAATTGCCAAATGCAACAAGGCACATCTCTGTCAGAGCTGCATTTTGGCAATGAATACCCAACAATTTCACTAATGTAGGGATAACACCCATATTGATAAGCTGTGACTGCAGGGTATCTACATGAAAAGAAAGTACAACAGAGAGTTAGCATTTCTGTTCCTAGTACCATTCATTAAACAACAAAAAAAGCTTTTTTTTTTCCCCCACATAAAGCAACTCCTAGGCTAAGGAGCATTAAAACATTTGTCTACTCTATGCTTCTACTCTAGGATGTGGTGCAGACATAAGATACAGAATCTTAAATCCCCCTGCCCCTAGCAATATGTTCCCAGAAATATTGCCTCCTGATAGGGCACAGTGAGTTACACAGCTACTGACAATTCTGTGGTTATTGGGATGCAACTTAATACATGTTGAGTTTGATTCTGAGCTCACTAACACTAGCTGACTGAAAT
Source organism: Eubucco bourcierii (assembly GCA_013396675.1). Taxonomy (NCBI): domain Eukaryota; kingdom Metazoa; phylum Chordata; class Aves; order Piciformes; family Ramphastidae; genus Eubucco; species Eubucco bourcierii. The sequence continues at coordinate 3,050 of VWZE01018418.1, forward strand.
CAAACCAGACTACGTCAGTGAAATAATGGTCTCTTTGACAGAGTGTTCCTGTATACTGTTTTCCCTTAAAGATCAAAACTGGAAAATTACAGCTAGAATGAATATAAACTGGCACTGAAATAAACATGAAAAGTTTTATAAACACAGGAAGTCACAATCTAGATTGAGGAGCTTAAGAAAAAAAGAAAGTTTAATAAAGACAAAAAAGAATTTAAAAAAAAAAAAAAAGGGAAGGTTTAAGCAAAGTCCTTAGAAGCCATTCTGATGATTTTTTTGTTGTTTAAGATGAAAGTTTATAGTAATTATAAGGAAGTAAGTTATTACTCCTAGATGTCTGCAAATAGAAAGATGTTTTGATGGTTAGGCAGAAACATGACTGTTTTAAAGGATTATTTCCAACAGTACTTTGTCTTACATGTTTTACCTACAACAGCAAAGAAGAAAAGCATTGTTTCACAGTTGAGCAGAACAAAGCAGATGTGAACACACCAGATGTTGTTTAGTAAATTCTCCTAAGCATCCCTTTTTCTTTCTAAGCACTTTAACCAGGTTTAAACATTGCAGACTTCCAAAGCCCAGCGAATTCAAGAGAATTTAGCTTTTGGTCAAGCCCTACAGGGGGATTAGTTTGGGGGTATTATTTTAGGAATTAATTCTGAGCAAGTGAAAAAAGTTGGGAGGTTTTATATCTGTGGAATTGTGAGGCACAAAAACGAAGAGATTTTTACAGGGAGGTAAAAACTGATTGTATCTTAAGTTTAGCAAATGTAGTATGATCTCATGCTCTTGGAGAACTCTTTCAAAAAGATTCTGTCAAGTGTTTGGAATTTTCAGATAACAATTAGGAATGTTTAGTTCCTTTATATTCAGTGTAAAATACTTTTATAATAATTAGCCATTTGGTACGCTAAGTAGGTCAATGGTGTTGTCATGGCAGGTTCTTGGGGATGAGCAGGAATCCTTATGGTTCAACATCTTTAACAGACTGCATTACTTACCAGTAACTGAATTTCCATTTGGGGGAGGGAGGGGAGGAGGGGTTACCTCTTCCACAGATTCGTGGTCTTTAGAGTAATTGATAAGAAATTGATGTCAAACATCAAAGAGCCGTTGAAGTTGTCAAATTTCAGGTAAGTACAAATTGCAGTAGCGCATGCATTGAGTGCCAGTTTACCTCCAGCAGATGTGTGAGTCACTACTACACCCTCCTACCTCAATCCAAACTGACTGTAAAAATCTGCCTCTGAATAGGAAAATCAGGGAAAGGGTAGGTGGAATGGTTCTGTGGAGAAAATGATTGTGTAGGAGAACTCAAGTTACTGGTAAATAATCTGGTTTTGTCCTTGGTTTGTGATTGTCCCTTGTGAACACTTAAAAATTCTGAAGGAAAAATGGTAGTCATGGAGAGCTGGAGAACAAAGACACAAACCACAAATGCCACAGAAAATTACATGAGAAAGAACTGCTTTGTTACTAACCTATGCATTTAGTCACTCTAAAATCACTTTATCCAGCTGTAATGGACAAAGAGACAATTAATCTCTCTGCACTTTCTTTGGTAAAATATTCTGATAACAGAAGCATAAACTCTCTATTTTGAGCTGGGGTTTTTTTTAATGCTGTCTCTTTCTTAATACAAAATATATAAAGGGTGAGGAGGAGAAGGCAAGTGTAAGAAGGCAAAACATATCCATCTTTGAATGGAAACAGGAATCTTAAGATAGAAAGATACATTGTTGTGGAAGAGAGCATGGAATGCACTGATTAAAGGACCTCTCGAATTCCCAAGTAGAGAAAAGAAACGGAAAAAGAAAATAGACTGAGAAAGAACAATTATATTGGGTAAAACTTGGACATTATACCTGAATCCACACTAGTCTCATTTCCCTGGAGTAGAAGGATGGCACCTGCACATGGGGATGGTCTACAGTGTGGTAGGAATTTACCTCCCTGTTAGGTAAATGTGGATGCCTTAACTGCCGTAAGCAAAAGATACATTTTGTACTCTGCTAAAGGCAGGAGAACCTTGCGCGCCACAAAACTGCACCAGAGGCAAAACCTTTGAAAACAAAAGGCTGCCAGCAGCTGTTTGCTGTGCTTGTACTTAAACCTCAGCTTGCCATGTAAATTCTCAGATTCTGAATTTGCAATTCACATCTGTCAATATGACTAATGCAGGCTTGTTCTTTTGCAAATGCAAGAACCAAGTCTGTTAAAAAGAAGTTTAAAAATAATATGGATACCTACAGCACTTAAGGGTTTACAGAAATTAGAAACACCTGAGTGGTGCAGCCTTAGCTGAAGGGACTGCAGATTGGGTAACAGAGAGTAACTGCTTATCTCAGCCTTCCACTGCAGGAAATGGACAGGGCTCTCCTACAGAAGGATACCCTACAGGAAGGCTGGGGAGGGACTATTGACAAGGTCTTGCAATGACAGGACAAGGGGCAATGGGTTTAAACTGGCAGAGGGGAGATTTAGACTGGATGTTAGGAGGAAGTTGTTTGCAGTGAGGGTGGTGAGGCACTGGCACAGGTTGCCCAGGGAGGTTGTGGCTGCTCCTTCCCTGGAGGTGTTCAAGGCAAGACTGGGTGAGGCCTTGAGTGAGCTGTACTAATGGGAGGTGTCCCTGCCTATGGCAGGGGGTTGGAACTAGATGATCCTTGAGGTCCCTTCCAACTTTGCCATTCTATGATACAAATTCAGGGGACACATGCATCCTTCCTATGAGCAGTTGCCTAACACAGGATTAGACTGAGCCATAAAGCCAGGCAACATCATGTCTCAGGATGAAACAGCATTTCTATCAGCTTCCTAAGCAGAACGGATGCATAGTGAGCAGGAAGCATGAAAAACCAAATGCCTCTTCTGAATGTATGACTTAGAGCTACAAAGGATCTCTCAGGTTTTACACTACTGCTGTAAGTAGCATTAGGAAGAAGCCTCTGTGTTCTCTTGGAGTGAAAAGCACTGACAGTGATGCTGTACAGATGCATATATAGAGGTAGATAAAAGGCAATCAATACATGCGCCAGCACAAAGAATTACCTACCGAAAACTCCAATTTCAATGGCTCCATGTCCTTCGGTGACACAGATGGAAACTCCATAGAGTATGATCTGGGGAGAATATCCCAAATTGAGAACTTTACTGGGGGCATTTTAAATGCTGGTTTAGGCTAGTTCACGATTTTGGACAGAATTTCAGAAAACTAAGTAGTCCTTTGTCTGTCTCATGAGTGACTGTGATTATAATGCTAAAGGAGGTTTTCTTTTGTACAAATTAATTGCATCGTTGCATACCTTAGAGAAACCTGCTTGTACTCCCCATGTCTATATCAAATCATCACATAAGTGACTATACTGATTATCTCACTATTATAAGAAACAGACTTTCCATTTGCTTTTAGGTTACTGTGCATTTAAGTATAGTTAGGTGTTGCAAGCATGCTAGACATCTTTAGCTTGTGATGTAAACGAAACAAACCCCACAGCAAGTGTGAAAATCAACAAAAGTAAGTCTTAGAAAGAAGCATTACTGAAATACTGCTGTTAGGCTTTAATCAGGGTGCCATAAATCTCCCTTTCATTTCTTCTTTTACAGATGGTAAACAGTGCAAATCAGTCCTCAGTTGCTGAGTTTGTGAAAATAAGAAGGGCTTAGCAGGTGTAGGATTTAACATCAGAATGTTACATTTTACAAAGGCACTGAAGGAAGGACAACCTTGACAGGATGGAGTTTAATATGAAATGAGATGAGCAAGCAATCTATAAGCAGAATTATTTTTACCTACATATGTACATGGATACAACTAAAATGCCTGTATACTTTCACATGTGTGCTGTGCATTTCTGGTGTCCAGTTTGACCACCGAGTAAACCAGCTGGCTTGGTTCTTCTATCATTTCTGCATTTCCTAAAGAGTGCTTTCATGGTTTGCTTTATAAATCTCCAGCTACCATACAGACTGATCCCATTAACTGACAGTCTTGGCTCACAGGATTGTAAGAGCTACAGCATAGCTACTCACATCACCAGCTCTTTCACGTGAATGTTTGCACATGAGTGTTTGCACGTGATTATTAACTTAATTAGAGTAGTTATTAGTTTTTCACTCTTTATCCAAGCTGCCTTGCCTCTTGCTTTTAAGCAGATTCATAGCTACACAGAGACTATATGTAATAATAAGTCTTCAAAACAGGAGAAGCACAACAACATACTGGAAGGTGCTACAAGAGCAGCTTTAAGCACGTGTACCCCAAATAAAGTTTGCACAGTTTGACAAAGAAAGAATTCTTAGAGGTCTTTGTCAAAGAAAGAATTCTTAGAGGTCTTTGACAAAGAAAGAATTCTTAGAGGTCTTTGTCAAGATTTGCTTCTTTTGAGATCAAGCTATGAGCAAAACCATTCACAAACATGTGGCTTTTTTTCACTCTTAGCCATACCTAACTGCATTTTAAGAGTAGCAGAAAGCAGGGGTGAGCTTCTTGTGTCTGACTGAATTTGGGCAGTAAAATACAATGATGACAGAGAAGGTCAAGATAATCTGGGCTGAGGGAAAAGGGGGGTGTCCCATCAGAAAAAAACAACTCTGATTTCCAGCAGCACAATTGAAAATCAACACTCTTTAAAGCTTAGAAGAACTGCAAGAGATGCCAGAGCCAAGCTTGTTTTGTTATGATAGAAACCACTAATGAAAGGATGAGATTCCAAGGAGGCAAAGGAAGAATTGAGAGACAGCAGGCAAAAATAATTCATGAACACAAGCAGATGTCACAGGAACCTTGTAACTGCAATCTTAATTTTCAAGCTTAGACAACAGTGTTACAGAGTTACAACTGCAAGGTGAGTGTCCAGAACTGGGATGAGATAAAAGAATGCTCTGTTTAGGGAAAGAAAACATTTATGTGTATGGAGCTGCTCTTAAGTTGCCATTATGGTAAAACTCACTATGCTAGTTAAAGAAAAAAAAAAGTCTCTCATGTTAGAAAAAAATACACTGATAACTATTAAGAATAAAGCAGTAGCTAAGTTGTTATTGGAAAAAGAGAGCAATTAATTGACAGGGAATGACAAACTGTTTAGGCCCAAATAAAACAATTTATGTAAAGGATTAGAAAATATGAGGGTGTTCACAGACAATTAGATGCAACTAAGAAACAAATGTGCTAGAATCATCCTTATCTGGATAGCCAGTGCAACTAATAGAGTATGAACCATTAAAATCAGTAAAGAAATCTAAGTCCCTACCTGTAATTTGGTATCATAGCATGCTAAGCAGGTAAAGATTACAGATACAAGAAGAGAGAAGAAGGTATACAAGTGCTATTTCAAAAGCTGAAACACTTCCTTTCTCACATGCCTAATATTTTTTTCTTTTATTTTTATCCAATTTGTTTCTGTAACTGCATAAGAAGCAATCTGGGACTCTAGGCAGCAATCCCATGCTCTTCATCCTTCAGCAAAGCTAATGCCGTGTTTACTTCCCAAGAAACATGGGATCAAGCCTTCGTAAGTAAATCCTGGAAATTATTATCTTCTAATATGTGCGCACAAGGAACTGTCAGGGCAGTCCGAGTTTTCATGTTTAACAGGTCAGCAAAGAACTAGATTTACTCAGAATATTATCTACCAGATGCTGTAGTGCATAGAAGTTACTGACCTTCTTGGGCTTATGTTTTCCTTTGATTCTTGTCCTGAAAATTTATGATGGTCTGTAGTTCACAGCTATGGTCCAGTTGTACTTGTGGCTCTTAAAGCTGACCAAGTCAAGCCAGCCACTTGTCTTTCCATTTATGTTGCAGTTATAGTCAATGACTTGAAAACTGCAACCCTTTAGCTTCNNNNTTAAAAACTCCAACCTTTTTGTTTTTTTTTTTAAAAAAAAAAAAAAAAAAAAAAAAAAAAAAAAAAAAATCAAACAACCCCCCAAAACTGATTTAGCAGATTATTTGGGGTTAGTGGAACTAACTACAAGACACAAGTCTCATACAGTGTGCCTGTGGGTGTTGGGCAAAACAAGAGCTGGGTCCCAACCAAAAGAGCCACAAAGTATGTGGGGTAAGGGGAGGGTTTGGTAAGCCCTAAGTATTCCTCCCTGATGCAGTGACAGAACAGGGTGGTGGTACCCAGATCCAGAAGCTGGGAATACTTTGGCATTTCTCAGTTCTGATACTGGTTCCTGTGAATATTGTGTCTGTTCGTTAGCTTGTGTGAGATCACAGAATCAGTCAGGGCTGGAAGGGACCACAAGGATCACCTAATTCCAACCCCCATGCCATGGGCAAGAACAACTCACACTACCATCAGAGATGAAAGATGTCATTTAGCAGAGTAGAGAGCAGCTAGTGGATCCTCCTAGTTGTCACTGAACTGCACGTGAATTGCATCAGAATAATCTCTCTTACTAGATGGAATGAGTAATCTATTCAATGTTCATAACAGGCTGTTCAGAAGCTGCTTGTTTGGGAGATTTAGCTCATTATTAATTTTCTGGAAGATCTTCTGAGATCACTGAAGCAAAGCCAATAGGTTGTTTTTTTCTTTTGCAGCACTTCTGAACTTGTCTAAGCCTTGAGATACCAAATATCCTGCATGATTATTAGTCTTAATTAATTCAGAATATCTTGCTAGCTTAGAGGTGAAAACATATATTTGCTCCAAATACTTTAACAAACAAAGACAACATGGAGTTAACAGTATGAAATACAATAAAATGTGACACTCAAATGAAGACATTAAGCAAAACAGTTCCTGAAAACAGTGTGAAATAAGGGCACTAGAAAGTTACTGTTTGGAGAAGAAAGAAATACTATAAACAAATATTCTTAGGTAATACTGGGAAAAGAGGGGGAGAAGTATAACAGGAGAAAGAGGTGAGACATAGAGCAGTGATACTTGGACTTGGGTGGGTAACACTAAGAGATGAGAGCTCTGGAGAGATGGAAACATACTATGCTAGAAGAGATGATAAAGCAGATTAAAAAAATATACCGTAAAGGTGGAAAAAAAAAAAAAGTCTGTGGATCATCCTGAAAAGCAGAAGAGTTTTGGGAACACAGTACTTGAAAGAGACCCTGTGAGAAAGCCAGGAAGGGACTTTGTACAAAGGGCTTGTAGTGACAGGATGAGAGGGTATGAATTAAATCTTGAGGAGACAGATTTAGACTGGAGATTAGAAATAAATTCCTTATAGCAAAGGTGGTGAAACACTGGAACAGGTTGCTCAGGGAGGTTGTGGCTGCTCCCTTCTGGAAGGTGTTGAAGGCCAGGTTGGGTGAGGCCTTGAGTGACCTGTTCTAGTGGGAGGTGTCCCTGCTCGTGACAGGGAGGTTGGAACTAGATGATCTTTAAGATCCCTTCCAACCTGAACCATTCTATGAATGTATGAAAGCAAGTTGGAGCAAGTGCCAGGTTTAAGGAACTGGTAAGCAGCTAACAAAGCAGCTCTGTCTTCCTCTCATACAACAGTACAATTCAGGAAATGGGCATGATCCGAGGAACAATGTGATAAGCTAACTGTACTCGTAATCTGTGCCATTACAAGTCAGGAAAAGAGCCTCTGTTGGGCTTTCCTCATTTATCCCAATTGTTTTAGAGGTTCAAATTTTGAAAACTTGGACATGTGTGAATGCTGTAACTATGCTTTGCCATATAACCATGCTTGCAAGCAGGAGCAAACTAGGTACTAAAGTATCACTGTATCTATGTAACTAGGGTAGAAAGCTGTTTTCTTACTCTCACTGCTCATGGATTTCTCATTTAATATACTACCTTGTATTTTTGTCCCAGCCCCTAAACATGTCCATTTAAGGAGATAAAGAACATAAACTTACAAATTTTTAGACAGACTAGAGCTGGACATACATATAGATTACTTCCCATTTATCTCAGAAGAAAGTAGCATTTACATTCCACAAGGAGCAAGCAATTCAGGAAAACTGTTTGGTGTACATACTCCCAAAATCATCAACAAGACAATGCTGCACACCTGCAGCAAATTACTCTTAGGGTGGTGTTTGATACTAACTGAAAAAGAGAGGACTTAATGTATCACAGAATTATTTTGGTTGGAAAAGACCTCTAAGATCATTGAGTCCAACCATGAACCTAACGCCACCACTGTCGTTAAACCACGTCCCATAGTGCCACGTCCACACACTTCTGGAGTGGGTTTTTTTTTTCCCCCTAAGATGTAAGGTACATTTCCATGTATTGCTTTTAGACAAAGAAGGAAATTCTAGATGTTGATTTAAGAACTTTTATATGGTATGCTATATGGAACTGCATAGTATGTGGGGGAACATAATTTTACAGAGAATTTTGTATGTGAATGAAGGTACTTGGTCTTTCCAGAATAACTTAGTGTTAGTATCCACAACCTACAATTGACTTCAACATTTGTGTGGTTTATTTTTGAGGGAGTTGTTTTCCTGCTAGACATAAAGCAAATGTTTGGTGGTGTTTACCATTCTCATTGCTATAGTTCATCAGCATGCCACAAAAGACAGTCAAGAGCTTCTCACTGGCTGGATCTGTTTTACTGCTCAGTGACCTTATCTGGTCTACTACAATATGTGCACCACCTGCATGGTCAACTGCGTTTCTGCCCTCATCTGTAAAACAAAGAGTTACATTTAAAAAAAAAAAAAAAAGAAAGAAAAAAAAGAAATCAAAACCCATTGTAGAGCCCCAAACATAACAGTAACATGCAAAACAAAGTTTTCAAACAGAAGTCATTCATCCTGTGCTGTCAAATTCATCTAGAGGGATGCTTGAGGGCCAGCTTTTAGTGCAACGGAGCTGGGAAAGCGAAAGACACCTACAACAAAAGGGATTAACCACTTGGCACTGATAACTTTGCAAAGGAGTTCAGCGTTTTCAGGCAGAGCTGCTGGAGCTGATAAATAATATTCTGAAGACACATTTTACAAGAGGGAGGTTCTGAGCACTTTCCAAAGTCTAGTCCACACACCTTTGTGGACCAGGTAAATTATTCTTGTGGTTATGCACATCAAGACATTGAAATACAGAAAATAGATTGCTTTAGGTTACTTAGAAACAAAACGGGAAATAAACCAAAGCTGACATGGGTACCAGTTCCCAGTCACAAAATCTTCTCGCACTCACTCTGCCACACGTCTTGTGTCATTTGCTCTTCGGTACCTGCCATTTAGTGCCACCGTCAGGTTCTGAGCCATTCAGACATGGCTAAAAGAAAAATTTGCTCCTAACCTATAAAAGACTACAATGCTCTAAAGTGTCATAAGCAAAACACTACTATCTTTGTAAGGAACTCCTTCAACTAACAAATCAGATTTGATGTATCAGTGTAGGAATAAAAGAAAAAATTGCCTTCTGTTACAGTAATTGACATTACCGCTTCCTTTCCCAGCAGGCAATCAGCAACAGACAGCAGTCAACAACCTAAATTCCAGGATTTAGAAGAGGAGAGATTTCCAAGTGAGGCACAGGTACAATCAACTGGAAAATCTGGACAAAACCAAAACCCTGGGGAGCAAATCACTAAAACTAAAGTTTTTTAAATTAACCCCCTCACACACACCCTCTCCTCAATTTCTTAATGGCCCTGAAGCAGATCTCCTCTTTCTCTTGTTATTCACCCCTCTATCATCACTTTGCTCCCTCCTCATTGCATGTAGAGGCCAAACTAGCAGGTTTTCCTCACTCTGCAATGTATGCAGTATGAAAACCAAGGCTGTCCACATTTAGAGTATGATCTTCTACTATAAAGTGTTCCAGAGTTGTTCTTACTACTATTAATACTATATATATTTAAATTTTAATATATATATACACACACACACATATACAGTATCACATACTTAGGTACATACATACCCTTATATACCCTATATATACACTTATGTACATACAACCCCTTACATACTCTCTCTATATATATACTTATGTACATACATCCCCTTACATACTCTCTCTATATATATACTTATGTACATACATTCCTTTACCTACTCTATATATATACACTCATGGACATGCATACCCTTACCTACTCTATATATACATACACTTNCACACACTATATATATATTCGTGAATATATATATACACACACACATATAGAGAGACTTCAGATAATTTGCTGAGTGGAGCTGAAAGAGGAAGGGTAATTCCTGCTGGATCTCTAAGCTATTAAATTTATTACCACTGTAGTAAGTGTTTTCAGAATAGCAGACAGATGCAACAGAGGGAAAAAATGTCACTGCCATGACTTTCTCCACCCTGAACGTGATCAGGACATCAGGGGACTGCGTTTCGCTGCAAGTATGAATCTCCATTTGAAAAAGGGAAAAATTGGAATCTGTTTTACAGTTAAACAAAGTCTGTGTCAAGGAAGGGCTACTAAAAAAGGAAGAGTTATAAAAGAAATAAATTTCTCGCATCCTTGAAGTAGTGACAAACTTAAGTGTAATACTCAAATGAAAGGAAGTCCTACACCAACAGTCAGGTGTTCAGATTCAGCAAAGCAGCAAAGGAAAAAAAAACAACACTAGCTGGAATATTCTGGCATCCTATTTTATTCCAACATCCTCTTCTCATACCTTTTTACTATGAAAGTTACAGGAAGGCATGATTTTGTATTTGACTCAACTCTTATAAGTCAAAACAGCTATGCAAAATAAAACTGAACCATGGATTCTAAATCAGATAGACTGAATGTAGTCCTGAAATTACTATAACACAATTGAAACCAACAAACTAAATCTATTACAAAAATTAAGCTTGAAATAAGAGCTATCAGTCCTGTACCTATGTTTTGATATAGAACTGCATGTGCAATATGTGAGCAGAGAACAGTGTAAGAGTTGGGTGAGGGTCAGAAGCAAGGGTTTAAAAAAAACAGTTACAAGCCAAGTCCCTTACCTGGGTGGAATTTGGCACAACTCCACTGACAATAGTTGTTAGATAATATCTTACAACAAATGAAAACCACACTTTTGTATATCCTTTTACTTCCATTCTCTCTGTTTTGGCAAAGTTACGTATCAAAAGCTGCTGTATCTGTAAGTAGGTAACAGTCTCTCACTTCAAACACACAACAAAATTCTTATCCACACAATAGTTTTGTTAGGAGGATAGGTATCAGCTCCTGCTCTCCAGACAGCAAACGTTAAGTCTGAAAGATTCACTCATAAACCTCATTCCAAGAAGTGTTTTCCCTGTATCTATAGTATAATCAAAAAGTTAGAGCAAAATGAACTTCAGGATCCCTCCCAAGTAGGTGTCAGGCTATAAGTGTCAGGTGAATTGTGATGTGACAGTGATGTGACTGCACAGGCTGGTAGATTCATAGAAGAGATGCCTTAACTGAATTTGTTGCTCCTACTCTTTCCGGTGCTAGAAATCACCATGGGTAGTTGCTTCTCTGCCTTAGGCAGCTGGGTGAACATCAGACCTGGACAAGTGCTATAATTAGGATTTCCAAGTGCTTGCCTCTTAGGCTCAAGGGGATTAACTTAGCTCATTAGTGCAGGGCCATAATGAATCCTGTACCTAATATAGGAGGAAAAATCTGAAGGTCCTGACTACCCACTCCAAGCTCACACTATGACATCCTGTTGCATGCCCAAGCAAAAAAAGCATACTTCTGACTCAGAATGCTCTATGTACTTATTACTGACTCCTTTCTCCCTGCTCTGTCGCTAAGAAACAGATTTTGCACACTGAACTCCAAATCATTTACAGTCAAAACAAGACCACAGCATGTTTCTGTGCCTTGTTCTCAATCCAACTACTACTTTGCAGTTCAGCAGCCCTATGAACTCCCACTCTTAACGTGCTTCCAGCCTTCCAGAAGCTGTGTTGATTTTTTTTTTCCCTGTGACCTTTTTAAATAAACATTTGTTATTCCTAAGAGATCGGTGCTCAAACAGTTTAATGAGCGCACTCGCATATTGCTGCTTGAAAACGCTCTGCTGCAGCTCACAAAGGGCAATGCTGGGGTGTAGCTTTTGTTTTTTTTTAAGCACACACGATACTGTTTAAGCAACCACAGCGATTTTTTTTCCCCTCCTATAAAAAGTACAGTAAGATTTATTACAGAATGGATATGTTTAAAAGTCGTTTGGATGTGGTGCTTGGG
>VWZE01018418.1:15589-42506 GCA_013396675.1 Eubucco bourcierii
AAGCTGTGCCAGGGGAAGTTTAGGCTGGAGGTGAGGAGAAAGTTGTTGCCTGAGAGAGTCATTGACTGCTGGAATGGGCTGCCCAGGGAGGTGGTGGAGTCACCGTCCCTGGAGGTGTTCAGGGTGGGTTTGGGTGTGGCACTTGGTGCCATGGTCTGGTCTTGAGGTCTGTGGGAACGGGTTGGACTTGATGAGCTTTGAGGTCTCTTCCAACCCTGGTGATACTGTGATAGGGTTTAGGGTGCACCTTGTAGAGTAGGTTCAACTTAGTGATCCTGAGGGGGTTTTCCAACCTGAATGCTTCTGTGATTCTCTGAATGAGTTATTGCTACCACCATGTTCTTTAGCCCAGTGTCAGAACCATGTCTAAGAATTAGTAGAGCTTCTTTTTCTATCATGAGTTGCTCACATAAGTTCTATGTGAAGCTAAATGTGGATTATCAAATTACTGTGACTGCTCACATTTCCTCCATGAACATGGTCTTGTCCAGTTTCCCTGTGCGCTGGTTTGAGGCTAATTGGAATATTTTAATGGAGAAAATTATATTACAGGCTGAGAAAAGGAAACAATGGTGATGTCTGCTCACAGGCTTGCTGAGATGGATAAGATTAGAACACAAAACCAAAGATAAGCCACTTGGGCTTGCAGACACTCTCAAGCTGTCTAGCTTCTGGCCTCCTCCTCTCTGCCGAGTAACCTCATTAACCACTTCTTTTCTAACCCCCCTGGCTGATCCTCCAAACTCACCTTGTGTGTAAGGCAAACCTTGGGGTAAGGCACAGGGGTGAGGAGAAGGTGGAAGGGTGGTTGGGAGCCCCTCCTGGGGTCTCTGATTTCTGGGAGGGGAGTTGTGTTTCTGTATTACCTTTAACTTGTCTATGTCTGTAACTATTCCTGTCTATAGTGTATATCTCTGCTTGTACATTGTGCTGAGCTGTAAATAGAGCTTCAGTCCTTAACTTCCAGCTGGCTGAGTCTAGTCTGGGTGTTTTTACAAAGTGTGTGGGGGGAGGGCAGGGAACTCCCAGACCTTCACATCAGGAATTATGGCTAAAATAGCAAATACATAATCAGTAAACTAGAAATTCTGATAGAATGCAATCTTTTAATATAATGCTTTCAAAGACTTAATATGTGTAGCACTGATCTTTTTGGGTAGAAGAGCTGCCAGAGTTTTTTCTGGCTAACGACACCTCATGGAGGAATGAAATGTCCCTCTTACAGAATTGGTTTATGCCATCAGGGGGTATTCTTGGTAGATGCTCTAATCTCTTTTCTGAGTTTTTTTGTCTGCAGACTTAGGAGTTCCACAGAACCTCTGCAGGGCTGGATAAATGTGCCAGTATCACAGCCTCCCTGATGTTTTGGGTAGCAACTGACTGCAAACCAGATTCAACTCCTCAATTTAATTCCAATAACATTTGCCTGGTTTTCATATTGCTCTTATGTCAGATACATGTAAGAAAAACTCCAAGTTTCTGATTTCAGACAAAAGAACAGTGATAAGTTTACTGTCCCAAGATTTTTCAGTATTTCACTTCCAAATTCTGCTAGCAGTTCTGAGATTCCAATAACAGGAGAAATGTTTTTAGCAAGAACAAAATGCTACTAGTCTCAGTACTGGCAGGTGATTTGTTCTGGCTTCCAAAGAGATTTTAGTTTTGAAGTGAAGTAAATTCCGTCACTGAATTCTACTTAAAATGAGGACAGGCTGAGAGAGTTGGGGCTCTGCAGCCTGGAGAGGAGAAGGCTTCAAGGAGACCTTAGAGTAGCCTTCCAGTGTCTGAAGGGGGCCTACAGGAAGGCTGGGGAGGGACTATTGACAAGGTCTTGCAATGACAGGACAAGGGGCAATGGGTTTAAACTGGCAGAGGGGAGATTTAGACTGGATGTTAGGAGGAAGTTCTTTACAGTGAGGGTGGTGAGACACTGGCACAGGTTGCCCAAGGAGGTTGTGGCTGCTCCCTCCCTGGAGGTGTTCAAGGCCAGGTTGGATGAGGCTTTGAGTAACCTGTAGTAGTGGGAGGTGTCCCTGCCTATGGCAGGAGGTTGGAACTAGATGATCCTTGAGGTCCCTTCCAACCTTACCATTCTATCATTCCATGAAGCAGCCATCCAGTATGGAAGTAAGTTCTCCTAGATCTATAGTAGCAGAGTAAAGGCCCTCAAAGCTGAGTACAGCACTTCCCTCTGTCTTCCTTTTCATGTGCAATATGCTGACAGCAGATTCTTCAGTTGAGTTTATGACTCTATGTAATTCCTTAGTAATTCCATTGCAGTCAAACAAATTAGGTTTATGAAAGCATAAGTCAGAGCTGAAGCTAGACTATGCTTATTATTTCATACAGCACAAAATAAATCATGGAATCCAATTATACAGCAAAATGTCAGGCAGTTTTTTCTGCACTGGCAAATAGACATTTATAGCACCACATGCTATCAACAAAATAAACTTGCACACAGCAATTCATTTACAAGTTCTACTCCCAGGCCTTGAGTGTAATGCTTCACACTGTCCAAGAAGCAAAAAAACCAAATCCAAACCAAAAACCCTCCACCATAAAATAGATTTATGGGTTGTGCTAAGCACTGGGAAGGAAGAAAATTATTCAGAGAACTGAGAAAGTAACAAGTGGCCCTGAGATCTAGGAAAAGCTGGGGTGAGTATTGGGTTTGGGGTCAGTGCTATCCTTGCCCCAAATCATGAAGCATAGGGTGAGCAAGAGGACTTGGCCTTCTGAAGTAACTCCATGTCCTGCAGGACATGCAGGCTGTTGCTTGTTTGTGTGCAGCCTGCACAGAAGAGCTAACCTGTAGAAGATTCCTTTATCTGAAAGGTTGTAGGATACAGCCTGAGAAATACCTGTAAGGCATTTTAAGAAATCTCTTATCTCCCTAGCAGAATGCAAGCCACTGGTTTGACTGAAGTGCAGCTAGCAATGCACTACAACTGGAGAACAACCCCCACTCAAGAAAGGTCAGGTGGTGCCAGGATGTGGCTGATGAACTGGACACTGTCTCAGGTAAGAGACTTTTCTTCAGAGCAATGTGAATGCTGTTGTAGATATTCAAGGTATTTACCCTGATTCCTCAGGACATTCCGCTGGCTGCACAACTAACCAGACACAGCAGTAGCAGGATCAAAAAGGCTTAAAGACCAGCTTCATACATAGAATCATAGAATGGTAAGGTTGGAAGGGACCTCAAGGATCATCTAGTTCCAAACCCCTGCCATAGGCAGGGACACCTCCCACTAGTACAGGGCACTCAAGGCCTCATCCAACCTGGCCTTGAACACCTCCAGGGAGGGAGCATCCACAACCTCCCTGGGCAACCTGTTCCAGTGCCTCACCACCCTCACTGGAAAGAACTTCCTCCTAACATCTAATCTAAATCTTCCCTCCACCAGTTTAAACTCATTGCCCCTTGTCCTGTCATTACAAGACCTTGTCAATAGTCCCTCCCTTCTGACATTTCATGTGGCAGGAACACAGCTTTGTTAGTGCTAATGCTAACCGTCTTGCTATTACCTGTAGTTTTACCCAAGCCTTTCCTCACTGTCTTTTATCAGATACTTAGGCTGCAGCTTTCTTTCGTGGACACTCTCTTGACTATGTTAGTGTTTACAAACAGTACTATAAAAATTGTCAAAGTAAAGAGAGACCTGATCCCCTGGCTGTGACATCCAAGGTCCTCACTGCACAAAGGGATAGATTTTATTAATGTAGCTGTCTGCCAATAGTGTCCAGTTTCAGAGAGTTGCATAGCATTACTTAGATGGGAACACAAAAAAATGTAACTGCATGTAAATGGTTTGCACCTTGTATGCTCTGTGCAGTTACTGCACTGTATGAAATCAGAGGTCTGTGTAGCCATCACATCAACAACCAAAAGGCTCAGCCTGTGCAGTACATGCATGGTAGGTGCAGTGCAATATTATTATTTATTATAATAATAGTACTATCTACATTATTATTTAGAAAGCCATGATTATATAGTCAGACTGCACTAAAACACAAAGTTAAAAGGAGAATAATGATGGCTGCAAGCTTGACAAAAATTATTAATAAACATTTACTTCTCGGTTATACTTAAGCAATGCATAGCAAGATGCTAACGTTTTAAATTCTGTTTTCCCTGGTTGATGTTTTTTGCAATTGCTGATCTGGTGACAGCTGATATTTTTGGTCATATAATGTCTATTTTTTTTAACTGAAGTTGAACAAGGTTGACATTTTGGCCATGTCCAGGACCTCAACTAAAAAAACTTCATTTTCTGAGAGGTTTGAAAGCACCATGACTGTACAGTTGTCTATAAATACATACAATTTCAAATAACTTAAAAGGGGGCAAAGTGATAAAAAGACATAAAAGGAAAGGTTGGATTAAAAGAAGAGTGAGCTACACATCTCGTGTTGTTCACTCATTGTTACTGAAATTCTAAAAGCTTTTCTTCCTGATAAGGACTTTTTTTTTTTTTTTTTTAAGTCTTCATAAATATTAGGGGAATTCCACATTTTTGTCTTTCTTACTTTGTTTAGCTTTGAAGTATGAAGAAATAGCCTCAGTCCTTAAAGTCTGAATTCTTAACTGGCTTTTAGGGTGGCAGGAAGATCTAGGGAGTAAAGTGGGATTTCTTTTCCAAATCTTCACATGATCTTGTTTAAGGCTCTGGAAACATCTGCCGGTCTGCCTGCTTGTCTATCTGCCTGCCTGCCTGTCTATTTAATCTATCTATCTATCTAATCTATCAATCTATTTATTTTTTTGTTTATTTATTTATTGTTTCTTCCCCTGATGCCTGTGGCTTCTGTTTTGACTGTACATTAAGCAGATGTGTCCCCTGAGCTTGTTGAAATAGAAGCAATACACAAACTTTACAGACTGTGAATGAAATGCTTGAGGGGCAAACAAGTAATGAATTGAAAAAAAAAAGATCTGGTTTGTTTCTTAGATTTTATTTTCTATGTACCTGTCCTGACTGAATTCTAATCTATTTATTAATAGAAAAAACAAACAAATAAACAAAATAAAACATCGGGAAGAAATAAATATTTGCAATGAAAAAATAAGGACATGTCATACCTATACTTGTCATACCTATGCTCTTTAAAACAAACCTTCAGTTTAGAGAGTGCAAAAGCTGCAAATCTATTTGGGCTTGGTGGCTTTTTAATTAATTTTTTTTTTTCCCCATGTGAGCTTTTGTTCAGTTCTGGCTTAAGTCATGAGAGTTTTGTTATTTATTTCAGTAGAGTTAATGATCAGAATGTACATTTTAAAGGGAGCACTACCCTAGAGTGAGAATCTATCTTTTTCACATTACTTCTTTAATAGCTCTTTTGTTGATGCTTTAAGAAGATTTCCTCATCATAACGATGAGGCCAGTGAAAAATAAGTAAATCAGAACAATACTGTTTTAACAGCTTTCTAAAGAACAATCATGATTGATGAACTGCTGTTAAGTACTAAACATTACTGTGATAGTATCTGTTGGCATGCATATGGCATGCTTAGTTTTTAGCTGATGCAGTACTTGTGCTGCAGAGGCTTGGAAAAAAAAAATTACTGCATCACCAAGGACTTCTAACTTCAAGACTGCTATAGTTTTCCAAGGTAAAATACTATTACTGTACAACTAAAAACTCACATTTTAATTCCCTGCAAACTGTTCTAAACGATCAGTTTTCAACCAACAAGTTAAAGCCTCTGGTCTCAATGTCATGATATTGCTTGGGAAACAGCTTAGTAGGTGGCAGTTGCATTTGGTAGGATCTACTAGGATGAAAAGGTTGTGGCCAGATGCCACAAGGGTGACCTTCAGCAAAATGATTAGCCAGTAGCGTGCCAGTATCAATACCAGTTGCGTGCCAGGACTCTGCTGGTTTTCCATACAGCATTGAAAAAGGTTATGCCATGTTTTGAAGAAAACTGAATGTGACTTCTTTCCAGTATGTTTAATTCTTTAGTGTCTGGTTTCTTGCTTTAGACCCTGAGGTACAATTGCCTTGTTTCTTATTTTTGTACTTATCCTCTCTTAGCACATCTCTGCAAGATGTCTGTACATCCTTACGTGACAGGCAGCTGAGTAAGCCCAAGGTCTTTTTAAAGTGAAATGGTACAGTGTTCAAAATCTGGCGTTAAGGCAGAGATCAGGAGCCCTCTGGGCCCGTCAATTTAAGAAGGACATTGAGGTGCTTGAGCGTGTCGGACACAGTCTCAAGCTGTGCCAGGGGAAGTTTAGGCTGGAGGTGAGGAGAAAGTTCTTGCCTGAGAGAGTCACTGACTGCTGGAATGGGCTGCCCAGGGAGGTGGTGGAGTCACTGTCCCTGGAGGTGTTCAAGGTGGGTTTGGACGTGGCACTTGGTGCCATGGTCTAGTCTTGAGGTCTGTGGGAATGGGTTGGACTTGATGAGCTTTGAGGTCTCTTCCAACCTTGGTGATACTGTGATACTGTGAAGAGAGATCTGGGTCTTAGGCTCTTGACTGGGCAATGCCTAAGTATTTAGCTTCGATTATGAGTGAGAAAGCATAACTGGTGCTTAAAAGGAATGAGTGGGCTAGGAGCTTTGCATCTAGTAATAGAAGTCAGTCAAAATTCTGTCCCTGAGTGAGGCTGAGGGAGGAACCCGTTGTCTGGGGATACAGAAGTGCAGCTGCAATTGCTACAGGCTGCTGAGGGAGAAAGCGGGAGGGAGAGGAGGAGAGATCATGTCTCCATTCCTTTCCTTGGCACTTTCTGCTTTGACAAAAATGTGAGGGCAAAGGTATACACAGCATATGCTAGATAAAGTGTGCTTAACAATTACAGCCTGTACAGGAACATGCAGTCATGGATCTGTTCTTAAATTGCAGAACATCACTGAACAGTCTGCAAACTGGTTAGTTACATTCATTGCTTCTGAGTTAAAATCCTTTTGGATGTCTCAACTGTTTCTTTTGCTTCTTCAAGCAAGAGGAAGTTCTGGGAGACTTAGATGCCTCAACAGCATTAACAGAGCTTCTTTCTACTCTTCTTTGCAGTTATATTTTTCTGTATTCTTGACGTTCAGAAAGTCACATGAAGCAGATGTCTTCACAACATAAATACTTTAAAAAGGATGCCCTCGGGGCTGGCTTGGCATAAATTTGACCTATTTTTTCCTCTGTTCAGGAAATGCATTGAAATCTCTGTATTGTTTCCAACATTCAGACAGTTGATGAAGTATGATTTTAGGGGGCCAGCCCCTAGTAGCACTCAGACAGTAACACTGCACTTAAGTACCTCAAACTTAAGAGAGAAGAAAATCTACAAGTAAACAAGTTTTCATGTCAGGTTTTCTGAGAGGGGGTAAATCTACTCATAGAATCATAGAATGGTAAGGTTGGAAGGGACCTCAAGGATCATCTAGTTCCAACCCCCTGCCATAGGCAGGGACACCTCCCACTAGTACAGGGCACTCAAGGCCTCCTCCAACCTGGCCTTGAACACCTCCACGGAGGGAGCAGCCACAACCTCCCTGGGCAACCTGTGCCAGCGCCTCACCACCCTCACTGCAAAGAACTTCCTCCTAACACCCAGTCTAAATCTCCCCTCTGCCAGTTCAAACCCATTGCCCCTTGTCCTGTCACTGTCATGTTCAGCAAGGTCTCCAGCCAGCACAACTCCCCTTTCACCTTCTGGAAGGTACTAAACCTCTTCCAGCACCTTTCCACAGCAGCTGTGTTCCAGGAGCAGCCCCTTCTGCACTTCAGTGGAAGTGGTCTTACCTCCACGCAGCAATTCTGGGATCTGTGAATTCTGAGAAACCACTGCCATTTTCATTTACTCAAGAGAAAATGCAATCTTCCTCCTCTGCAGGGCCACTTTTAAGGGGCCTTCGATTAGGGTAAAGCCTTTTGTCCCACAACTTTCCTCCTGCACCATGCACCCTTCTCTAAACAACTGACACCTGATACCAACTTGTTGGACAAAATGTCACTAAGCAAAATGATGCATGCCTGCTGGGATAAAATACAGGATACTTGGGGCTTTCAATGAAGAGAAATACTGCTGTGAGTCATTCAATATGGGTTTGATGTTGTAACTTCAGCCTAACACTGATGAAGGGTTTAAAGGCCTTCCTCACTTCTGCTGCCTGTGTTGTAATTACATGGGCAGCAGAAGTGAAAAAACACTCCTGTATATGCCAAAATGCAGCTGTGCTATGTTCATGTATGCCTAGTTTCTATATGAGTCCCAACTATCAGAAAGGTAAGAGCTGCTTCTTTCTCAGTTGAGAAGATTATCAATACACAACATTTTTCTTCAGAATTATAGGCCTCCACATCTTCTCTTCACTATACTTTGAAAGTCTTTGGTTTTCTTTTAAGTTAACATTCTTTGTTAGGGAAAAATAATAGAAATGAAAAAAAAAAAAATTTTTTTTCTAGTAATTGAAAGTATTTGTCCTGAATAAGAATTTAGAATAGGATACGTAACTACTCAATTTAAGAAGGACATTGAGGTGCTTGAGCGTGTCCAGAGAAGGGCAACGAGGCTGGGGAGAGGCCTCGAGCACAGCCCTACGAAGAGAGGCTGAGGGAGCTGGGATTGTTTAGCCTGCAGAAGAGGAGGCTCAGGGGAGACCTTCTTGCTGTCTACAACTACCTGAAGGGTGGTTGTAGCCAGGAGGAGGTTGCTTTCTTCTCTCAGGCAAGCAGCACCAGAACAAGAGGACACAGTCTCAAGCTGTGCCAGGGGAAGTTTAGGCTGGAGGTGAGGAGAAAGTTCTTGCCTGAGAGAGTCATTGAGTGCTGGAATGGGCTGCCCAGGGAGGTGGTGGAGTCAGCGTTCCTGGAGGTGTTCAGGGTGCGTTTGGACGTGGCACTTGGTGCCATGGTCTGGTCTTGAGGTCTGTGGGAATGGGTTGGACTCGATGAGCTTTGAGGTCTCTTCCAACCTTGGTGATACTGTGATAATCATTACACACTAAGATAATGTACAAAATAAGTCAGATAGGGTGCATATGATAAATGAGCATGGCAAATAGTCTCTTCCACTCAAATCTGAGATGCTAATCTTGATTTTTGTGACATTTTATTACATTTTATTCAGTAATCTTATCCAAATATGCAGAGAAGGTAATGACTGTCCTCCCACAGGAGCACAGCGACCCGTGGCATACAGAACACGTCACTGCTTGCTGTAGATTTTTATCAGTGCCAGCTTTGCTCTAGAGAAGGGCAACACAAGGTGTGTTAACACAGCTCTTCTCTAGTGAGTAAATCATGCACTATAAAATCCAGCTGTAAACCAAGCTGATACTACAGAGCATTTCTGTGTGTCCTTATTCACTCTCGTGAAAGACTGTGGCGATAATGACATTAATAGCTATGTCAATTTGAATCACAGAATCACCCAGGTTGGAAGAGACCTCCAAGCTCATCCAGTCCAACCTATCAGCCAGCCATAGCTAATCACCTAGACCATAGCACTAAGTGCCCCATTCAGCCTTTTCTTGAACACCTCCAGGGACAGTGACTCCACCACCTGCCTGGGCAGCCCATTCCAGTGCCAATCACTCTGTCTGTGAAAAATTTCCTCCTAATATCCATTCTAGATCTTCCCTTGCACAACTTGAGACTGTGTCACCTCATTCTGTTGCTGGTTGGCTGGGAGAAGAGACTGACCCCCCACCTGGCTACAACCTCCTTTCAGGTAGTTGTAGAGAGCAATGAGGTCTGCCACGAGCCTCCTCTTCTGCAGACTGCACAACCCCAGCTCCCTCAGCTTCTCCTCACAGGACTGTGCTCCAGGCCCCTCAACAGCCTCGTTGCCCTTCTCTGGACAGCTTCCAGTACCTCAATATCAATATTGAGGGGCCCAGAACTGGACACAGGACTCTAGGTGTGGCCTGACCAGTGCTGAGTCCAGGGGCAGAATAACCTCCCTTGTCCTGCTGGCCACACTGCTCCTGATCCAGGCCAGGATGCCATTGGCTCTCCTGCCCACCTGGGCACACTACTGGCTCCTGTTCAGCTACTATCTACCAGCACCCCCAGATTTTTTTTTCTTTTTTCTTCTCAAAACTCTTTCTACTTTTATTTTTATTTTAATGAAGAAATAATCCAATCTCTATCACAATCTTGAAAAACAGTAGAAACGGGGAGTGAACACAATGGAGACTTTCTCCTCTTTAATATGGAGACCATTACAGGTTGGTGAACACTGGGGCTTGTGTCATTTGATCTGAGAACTTGCTGTGGCATAAAAATCATACCTGCCTACCTAAGAGACTTATATGAAATAAACCACTGCCACCTTAGAGTGAGCTTTACATCACATAAGACCCTGAAATCAAATGCAATAAATGAACTGTGTTATAATAAACCCAACAGCTTCTCCTTGAAGTTTCCAGGGGGAAGCAGTTGTTCAGTTGATTGGTCACCTTAAAGAAAATCCTGAATGAAAGAATTATACATTAACCTCCTCAAGCAGTAGTTGTCTGTAAATGAAAATTCCAGCATGAAAAACCTAGTTAACTTTCCTGAGGTCAAAGGCAAGGCAATTTAAAACAATATAAAATGTAAATTTCTAATCCAGGATGGAAAAAAATAGCAAAGAGAAAGGCTGCTAATAATTCCATTCTTTCAACAGACAGCATTCAGAACAGCAAAGCTTGTAGTAAATACAGCACATAGTACACAGAAAATTTCTTGCCACATTAAGTCACTAAATCTCAAGAAACCAAAATGCTTCTATAGTTTCATCTCACTTCCAATCTGCAGACATCCATAGGCTTTTTTCATGTGCATAGAAAGATGTTGCTGTTGTCCCTGCTTCTGTACCATACTTGTATGTGCTGGTTTTTATCCAGATGTTTGCAGTAAGGGATAATGAGGCTGCCTTTTCAAAACGTTGCAGCCAGTGGTTTGGGTTTGCAAATGACAGGTCCATAGGTGTGGTCAGCACGTGGAGTCACAATTGCATTTCAAAACTCAATTGCTTGGCTGTGCAAAATTTATTGTCCTCATAAAAAGCAAAAAAAATCCTCCCCAATCTCTCCCCCTACAACTCCTGACTACTAAAAATATCGATGTGTAATCTTGAAGCAATTGATTTGACATGTAAAAATAATGAGAATCAGTAATAGAGCTGAGGTATCATTTCAGCCATATATATATGTATGTAGCTTTGCACATCTCTGAGGCTGGCAGAATATGAATACTCCTAACTAATAGAATCATAGAATGGTAAGGTTGGAAGGGACCTCAAGGATCATCTAGTTCCAACCCCCTGCCACAGGCAGGGACACCTCCCACTAGTACAGGTTACTCAAGGCCTCATCCAACGTGGAACCTTATCTGTTCCATTCTGAGACATTCTTTTTGAGGAAAAACTAACTGCTCAGGTTTCTGTGTACGTTGTACCTGCTCTTTGAAAATCTAATTATCTTTAAAAAGAAATCACAAACAAAGAAACCCAGGATCACAAATATTTTCTATTTTTATATCCAGTTTTATCACAATATTGAAACAAGGGGGTTTTGGGGTTTGGTTTTTTTTTTAATCTTTCTGTCACAAAAGCCTAAAGCAATTGTGCCATTCAAATTGTCCCATATAATCACGAGAGGCACCTGGTAAAAATGAAGAGGAAAATGACCTCCCAGTACACAAACATTCCCCTCCCTCCTACAGGAGCACGTACAAAAGGTAGCATATTTCAAGACTCACGGCTGTCGTAGCATATATTGCCCAGAGCACGTCCTGTTTGAAGCAGAACTTCCTGGTCTTTGCAGTTTAAGAGCTGCACCAAAGGAGGGACCAACCCAGCATCCACACATGGGTTTCGCATAAATTCTGCAAAGAATGGAAAGCCTGTTAAAGCATGCCACCGATTTGCAGTTTCCACCACCCTAAGTCACACTTGGCCCTGCAACTGGGCCTTCTGTGACAACAAACATTAGCACAGACAGTGTCAGTTCTCATGCAAGTTTCCAGGGAATAAGCCCCAGTCAGGAGTTGAGGTTATATTCTTTCCACTTCCACAGTTGGAATACTGTGTCCAGTTCTGGGCTCTCTAATTCAAGACAAAAAACTGCTAGAGAGAGTCCAACAGAGAGCCATGAGGATGATTGGGGGACTTGAGCATCTCCCCCACGACAAGAGACTGAGAGCCCTGGAGCTGTTTAGTCTGGAGAAGAAAAGGCTGAGAGGGGATCTAAGCAATGTCTATCAAAATCTGAGAGGTGAGTGTCAAGTGGAGGGGGCCAAGCTCTTTTCAGTTATGGGCAGTAGTAAGACAAGGAACAATGGATACCTCAACATGAGCAGCAACTTCTTTACAGTGAGGGTGACAGAGCACTGGCGCAGGCTGCCCAGAGAGGCTGTGGAGTCTCCTTCTCTGGAGACTTTCCAAACCTGCCTGCATGCACTCCTGTGCAGACTACCCTAGGGTGTCCTGCTTTTGGCAGGAGGGTTTGACTCAATGATCTCTAGAGGTATTTTCCAACGTCTGACGTTCTGTGACTCTCTGATTATTCACTCATTTAGAAGGAATTAAGAATATTTAGTTGACTTCCATGGAAACCAACGCAATGTTGCTCAGGCTGAGCCTGCTTTTAACATCATAAGGAAATGCTGAAAAGAACACTGAATTCACCACCTTTCCTTCACCCCAATGGATTTAGCATAAATCAAAACTACTGAATGACACAAAAGATGACTTAAAATTAGTATTCACACTTCAGCAGCGTTTTTTTATTCCCTGTTCCCTTAATTAGAACTCTCCAAAAACTTTTGCTTTAAATTAAAAAACAAACAAACAAACAAAACCAAACGAAAACACCAAAATCAGAATTAAAGCTGAGTTACAGATTCATTATTTGGAAAACAAGGAAAAGTAAACAAAAGGATGGGAAATACAAGAAAGACTATGTGAGCCCAAAGACTTGTGCTTTTGCAAAATGCCAATGGCATCCTGGCCTCCATCAGGAATAGTGTGGCCAGCAGGAGCAGGGAGGTCATTCTCCCCCTGAACGCTGCACTGCTTAGGCCACACCTTGAGTCCTGTGTCCAGTTCTGGGACCCTCCATTTAAGAAGGACATTGAGGTGCTTGAGCATGTCCAGAGAAGGGCACCGAGGCTGGGGAGAGGCCTCGAGCACAGCCCTATGAAGAGAGGCTGAGGGAGCTGGGATTGTTTAGCCTGCAGAAGAGGAGGCTCAGGGGAGACCTTCTTGCTGTCTACAACTACCTGAAGGGTGGTTGTAGCCAGGAGGAGGTTGCTTTCTTCTCTCAGGCAAGCAGCACCAGAACAAGAGGACACAGTCTCAAGCTGTGCCAGGGGAAGTTTAGGCTGGAGGTGAGGAGAAAGTTCTTGCCTGAGAGAGTCATTGACTGCTGGAATGGGCTGCCCAGGGAGGTGGTGGAGTCACTGTCCCTGGAGGTGTTCAAGGCAGGTTTGGACGTGGCACTTGGTGCCATGGTCTGGTCTTGAGGTCTGTGGCATCGAGTTGGACTTGATGATCTTTGAGGTCTCTTCCAACCCTGGTGATACTGGGATACTTTTTAACGTGTAGGAAATGTCCTCACCACAGGAGGAAAGCCAGAAGAGCCATCCACTGGAAATCATAGAATGCTTTAGGTTGGAAGGGACCTCAAAATCATCTAGTTCCAGCCCTCTGTCATAGGCAGGGACACCTCCCACTAGAACAGGTCACTCAGGGCCTTGTCCAACCTGGCCTTGAACACCTCCACGGAGGGAGCAGCCACAACCTCCCTGGGCAACCTGTGCCAGTGCCTCACCACCCTCACTGTAAAGAACTTCCTCCTAACATCCAGTCTAAATCTCCCCTCTGCCAGTTTAAGCCCATTGCCCCTTGTCCTGTCATTGCAGGACCTTGTAAATAATCCTTCCCCAGCCTTCCTGTAGGCCCCCTTCAGATACTGGAAGGCTACTATCAGGTCCCCTCGAAGCCTTCTCTTCTCCAGGCTGAAGAGCCCCAACTCCCTCAGCCTGTCCTCATAGGAGAGCTGCTCCAGCCCTCTGATCATCTTTGTGGCCCTCCTCTGGACCCGCTCCAACACTTCCATGTCCTTCCTGTGCTGAGGGTTCCAGAACTGCACACAGTACTCCAGGTGGGGTCTGACAAGAGCAGAGTAAAGGGGCAGAATCCCCTCCCTTGCCCTGCTGCCCACACTGCTCTTGATGTAGCCCAGCACACTGTTCCTGTCTGGGCTGCATGTGCACACTGCAGGGTCATCTTGAGCTTTTCATCACCCCAGACCCCCAGGTCTTTTTCCTCAGGGCTGCTCTCAGCCATTCACCACCCAGCCTGTATTTGTTCTTGGGATTGTGCCTATCCAGGCGCAGGACCTTACACTTGGCCTTGTTGAATTCCATGAGGTTGGCCTGGGCCCACCTCTGCAGCCTGTCCAGGTCCCTCTGGATGGATCCCTGCCCTCTAGCAAGTCGACTGTGCCACACAGTTTGGTGTCATCTGCAAACTTGCTGAGGGTGCACTGATTCCTCTGTCCATGTTGCTGACAAAGATGTTAAACAGCACTGGTGCCAGCACTGATATGAATATTTTTCTGATTGTGGATCAACAGAACACCTCATGGCAGTAACTCAAACATTTCATAGAATGCTGGAAGTACAAATGCATCTTACTAAGCACTACCTCTGTTGCACTTAATCTGTTTCAATGTTTTTTTTGAAGTTTCTGTAGCTACAGTCAGGTCTTTTGTAGTAAGCCTTGCAGTGTTCTTTTAGCTAACAAAATAACTGTCATAGAGGTAAGCAATCCAACTTGGATATATCAAAAAGCAGATGAAGTAGAATCAGCAATATCTATTCTCAGATATTGTAATGTTTTAGAGCTGTAGACAGATGCCATATTGTGACATACTGTGATTGCAGTCATCATAATGAACATGACAAATATCAGTGAGTTGTTTTTCTTTATATCTGGTCTTCCCATGCCCTTGTTAACTTTCTATTGATTTCATTGCCAACCACTTTCCTCTTCATCTCAGTGTTTATTTGCTAAAGGCATTGTTCCCCCTTCTCCCTTCTCTGTCCTCTCTCTTAATTGCCTATAAAAATGATTTCCTGTTTCTCAGTTCTCCTTCCATCATTTTCTTTTACACCTGTTAATTTGCTATAGCTTCTAAATCAATCAGGTTTTTTTTTTCCTCTTTGTGACAGGAAATGGAACATGTTCTCCTCTAAAAAATTCAGATGTCTCAATCTGTTCAGTTATAGTATAAGTCCTTGCTGCTGTGGTAAAAAGGAGTAAGAAATCCCTCCTCCATCTCATTCAGAGTGAACATAAGCCTTGACTTTCCCCTTCAACAGCAAATTAGGCAATATCCTAAGAAAACTTATATTTACCAAGGTCATGTAAGGACAAGAAGTGAAAATATAGGTGCTATACATAGTAATATAGATGTGAGACAGCAACAAAAATGTAGTAGCTGCAGGTGATACCACATAGAAGTAACAGAAGAAAGAGAAATTAAACAACAACAGAGTCACTCAGAAAGTTTCTACTGACTTGGTGGGGAACTGAACCTGATCCTTTGAAGGAAACAGCAAAAATCACTTCAGTTAGGAGGAGAACCATTCAGGACAGAGAAACATAAACCAAAGGAGGACAAGATTTCAAAAGTGAAATATAATTGTATTGTAGCTTTACAGATTGTGAAGATGATGTTCTCATTCTGACACCTGGCAAAGAACAGGAGACTAAATACCTCAGAAGCAGGGTTTAAAAGGTCCACAGTGGTAAGCAAAGCTCCACATAGCAAGAGCCTCTTAGTATACTCACAGCTGAAAGGGAAATGGTTGTCTCTGGAATGACAAGTGTTGCTGAAGGGAGTTTTGTGTGTTTGGATGTCTAAAATGGCAGAGACTAAGATAAGCTCATGCTGGGAGGAGGAAGAGTCATGTGAGCTGGAGGTGAAATGCAGCAAGAGCACAAGGAGGAGCTGAAACATGACAAAACCACTGAGGCAAGTAGAGAAATTTGATGTGACCAGATGTGTGTGCAGGACCAGGTGAGGGGAATGGGAAAGGAAAACAAGCAGTTGGGAAGAAAAAGATGCTCTTTTATCAGTAAACCCCAGATTCAGTCAGAGGCACTCCTCCCAGCTCTGCGAGGGCTGCACACCACGACCATAGGGAAATCACTTCAATTGCCTGTGTTTAATGCCTACTATATGTAGAATGTTGATAACACAAATTTCTTCAAGTGCCCTGAAGCTTGTTGAAAAAAAAGGTGCACTATAAGCATCAAACACTTGCATGCTTATGTAAGAAGACAAACAACAGAATTCAAATGAAGTGTTCCCTGCTATCCTGCTTAAGCAACTATTTTGACAGAGTTACACTCCAGAGAGAAACACTCAGCTCGTCTCAGTCTTGAAAGCACCTTGGGCCCGAATTTCTGAGTATCTTCCCTTTAACATCAGCTGGCAGAGGGCCCAATTACACCTGCTAATCATTGTAAAAAAAAGACAACATCTATTTTGTATGATGAAGCAGAGAGAAGGCCAGCTTTTCTGAAAAGGGTACTCGTGACAGAAATGTGTAAGCTGGCAGGGTAAAGGATACATTGGAAACTACTCAGAGATTCCATTAATTAATTTGGATTTGAAAGATACTGGCTCAAGTGCTCTGTGAGAGAATCTTGCAGGAAACAATGCTCACTGCTCAGTTCAAACCTATCCTGAACGTTCTGTGGAGAAAGACCTTGGAGTCCTGGTGGGCAGCAAGTTCTCCATGGGACAGCAATGTGCCCTTGTGGCCAAAAGAGTCAATGGCATCCCAGGGTACATCAGGAAAGAGTATGGCCAACAGGGCTAGAGAGGTGGTTCTCCCCCTTTGCTCTGCCCTGATGAGACCACACCTGCAATACTGTGTCCAGTTTTGGTCTCTCCAGTTCAAGAGAGACAGGGACCTGCTGCAGAGAGTCCAGCAGAGAGCCATGAGAATGATTTAGGGACTAGCATCTCCTCTACAAAGAGAGACTGAGAAACCTGGGGCTGTTTAGTCTGAAGAAGAGAAGGCTGAGAGAAGATCTGATAGATGCATACAAATATCTGATGGGTGGGTGTGAAGTGGATGTGGCCAATCTCTTTTTGGTGGTCAGCAGCAATAAGACAAGCAACAACTGGAATACAGAAGGCTTCACCTCAACATGAGGAGAAACTTCTTTACAGTGAGGGCGACAGAGCACTGGAACAGGCTGTCCAGAGAGGTTGTGGAGTCTCCTTTTCTGGAGACTTTCCAAACCTGCCTGGATGCATTCCTGTGCCAACTACCCTGGGTGATCCTGGTTTGGCAGGAGGGTTGGACTTGATGATCTCTGGAGGTCCCTTCCAATCTCTAAAGTTCTGTGATTCTTAAGTTTCCCCCTACTGAGGTTGGAGCTAAAAGGATTAACTGTGATGGTACACAGTTGACTGTGATATTCTAAATGTATTTATCATGAATTTAGTAAGTACAGTATAAGCATTTGATACAGTTGCATGGAATCTCTTACCATTCAGAAACATTCCTAAGTTTAAATTTCTGTGTTAACAATTATTTTTTTTTAAACTGGGTATTTATCTCCCTGATTTTAAAACTTAAAAAATCTAACCATGTATATTTTCTTGTCACTTTTGTTTCTGAATATCCATTGTCTCAAAACAAGTGATGTCATACACAGGCTATCAGTTAGAAGCTCTACTACTGTGGCTCCAAAGAAAAAGTGGAAAGGGAATGTGGCAACAGGCATTAAGGATGTAGCCTCTCCTCTGAGGAAGCATCAGCATGAAGAGTTGAGAGGGAAAGAGCTGTCAGACCTGCATGCAGACAGCAGTTATGAGGCATCCTACTCCTTTCTGCCTGGCATTCGGGAAGGGAAAGTGCACAATGCAATCTGTGCCTCTGGATGTGACAGCACCAAGCCAAAGCATAAGAAGAGTCAGCCACAAACCTCCTCTACCCTTGGTACAAGGTCTGCCAGTAGCAGCTGCCCACAGATAGGAGGCAATTTTTGTATCTCAGTCTATGTAGGGCATTGGGTGAGCTTTAAGATAATTCTTTCTAAAGAAAAAAAATTAGTTTTAGATTATTTCCTACATTGAGATATATGACTCTATGTATATAATACATACAAAATGGACCCCTGACACTCTCTCATCTTGGGCTCTCTAACATGTATAATGAATGTGCAGTTCTGGAGCCCTCAGCACAGGAAGGACATGGAAGTGTTGGAACAGGTCCAGAGGAGGGCCATGAGGATGATCAAAAGGTTGGAGCAGCTCTGCTATGAGGACAGGCTGAGAGAGTTGGGACTCTGCAGCCTGGAGAAGAGAAGGCTTCCAGGAGACCTTAGAGTAGCCTTCCAGTATCTGAAAAGAGCCTACAGGAAGGCTGGGGAGGGACTATTGACAAGGTCTTGCAATGACAGGACAAGGGGGAAATGGGTTTAAACTGGCAGAAGGGAGATTTAGACTGGATGTTAGGAGGAAGTTGTTTGCAGTGAGGGTGGTGAGACACTGGCACAGGTTGCCCAGGGAGGTTGTGGCTGCTCCCTCCTTGCAGGTGTTCAAGGCCAGGTTGGAGGAGGCCTTGAGTGCCCTGTACTAGTGGGAGGTGTCCCTGCCTGTGGCAGGGGGCTGGAACTAGATGATCCCTGAGGTCCCTTCCAACCTTACCATTCTATGATTGCCCTTTAGGTAGCAGTAACTGGGTTTGGTGTGGTATCAAGGGTCTTAAAATGGCAATAACATCATCACAAATCTCAGGCCAAACAATCTACTGTCCTGCAACTCAGGCCTACTACTGTGTTACCTACTGGATGCAGAAATTATGCACATCTGTTTTTTTTTTTTTTTTTATTTGCCTTTCATAAAGCAAATAGTTTGCTACTTCTGCCCAATAAATTATACTATTGATTCTCTTAAATAAATGAACAGCATGAAAGTAAGGACTACAAAATTTCCAGCAGCCAAATGCCGTTCTGATTGTATTAAAAAAGTGGCAAAACAAAAAAAAAAGAGTGGAAGGGAGGGATACAAAAGGTGTTGTCTAATCTACAAAATGAAAACATAAATGAAGTAAAACATACTGACAAGTGAGGTGAAAAACTGAAGATGTTCCAGCAGAAAAGTTCTTGTAGAATACCTCACCATTTCTGGCTACTTCAGCTATGATGTTAGCTACTTTTGCTGTGCAGGAAGATTGTGGCGTCAACAGACTGGCGAACACCTGAAGAACTCCACTTTTCTGGATTTTTTCACTTGTCTCCATATCTGAAAAACACATCAGACAAAAAATGACTTGTGTATCTACTTGCTTTGGGAAAGAAAAGAAAGAAAAGCAAAGGGAAGTTAAGTCTTCTCAAAGGTAATTATTAAAGTAATTATTCTCCCACGTAAAAAAACCGACTGCTGTTGCAATTATTTATCTTACATGATGTGCTCACAGAACTTAGCACTTTGCCATTTCTGATAAATTGACTTTTATAAGGTGACTCAGTGTTATGTAAGTAAATACAGATACATACTCATGCAGACGTAGGGAAACTACTGTGAAAACCATGATTTGTTTTTCCTTCTGCAGAAATTAATGCTGGAAGACCAGGTATCAGTGTTGCCAAATATACAATTGCCTGGGCCTAGGAGACCTACTTTGGGTTTTGTTGAGAACCAGAAATGGCTTATGGCTTTAGAATGGGCAACCATCAGTTCTGGCTTGTACTTGTTTCTCTTCAGATGCTGGAGAAGGCCTGCCTTGCTTCCTGCCTGTCTGAGTGTGCACAAAAGAGGTACTACTTGTCAAGGATATGAATCTGCTTCATGCTAGCTTTGTTCAGTTGTCATCTTTTGAGTTGCTATTTCAATGTATTGTCAGTGTAGTCAGAGCAAGTAAAACCACATGTTTATCCAGATGCAAGAAGGAAACAGGCAAAATCTCCACCACGTAATTTCACAGTATCACACAGTATCACAGTATCACCAGGGTTGGAATAGACCTCAAAGATCATCAAGTCCAACCCATCACCACAGGGGTCAAGACTAGATCATGGCACCAAGTGCCACGTCCAAACCTGCCTTGAACACCTCCAGGGACACTGACTCCACCACCTCCCTGGGCAGCCCATTCCAGTAGCCAATGTCTCTCTCAGGCAAGAACTTTCTCCTCACCTTCAGCTTAAATTTCTCCTGGCATAGCTTGAGACTGTGTCCTCTTGTTCTGGTGCTGCTTGCCTGAGAGAAGGTAACCTCCCCCTGCCTACAACCACCTTTCAGGTAGTTGTAGACAGCAAGAAGGTCCCCCCTGAGCCTCCTCTTCTGCAGGCTAAACAATCCCAGCTCCCTCAGCCTCTCTCCATAGGGCTGTGCTCAAGGCCTCTCCCCAGCCTCGTTGCCCTTCTCTGGACACGCTCAAGCACCTCAATGTCCTTCTTAAGTGGAGGGGCCCAGAACTGGACACAGGACTCAAGGTGTGGCCTAAGCAGTGCAGAGTCCAGGGGGAGAATGACCTCCCTGCTCCTGCTGGCCACACTATTGCTGATGCAGGCCAGGATGCCATTGGCCTTCTTGGCCACCTGGGCACACTGCTGGCTCATGTTCAGGCGGGTGTCAATCAGCACCCTCAGATCCCTTTGTGTTTGGCTGCTCTCCAGCCACTCCCACCCCAGTCTATAGCTCTGCATGGGGTTGTTGGGGCCAAAGTGCAGCACCCGGTGCTTGGATTTATTGAATGCCATTTCCTCCCATGCTTTTTATAATGGAGAAAAAAATTACAGCCAACAATTGTATACTAAAAAGTTGGCTTCAACTTACTGTTTTAACTCCTTTAGCAGAACCACATCCCGTTTCAAATCATTTGTCTCTTATGAAAACTCAATCTAGGCAGCCAGATGTTAGGGAGCTGCACTTCAAAGTCCTATATGCTGTTATATGTGACATCCAGATTTCAAATGCTGTCTTCCAAAGCCTGGTTTTTGGTCTGCGTGCACCAACCCTCCTGTAGAGCACCCAATGTCCTCAGTTTTAAAGCAAAGAAACCTTAGGATTATAATAATGCTGCCTCAGAAACAGCCCTTTTGCACACGATGTAATACTGTGACGTGCCACAGAGGCATAACTAGGGGGAAAAACCTCTAAGGTTAAACCTGCAGGTTTAGATGTCTCTTTGTCTCACTAGGTATCAAAGCTAAGGGTATGTTAGATCACAAACTGTTAAAATCTTACTAATGTCATAGCTGGCGTGGTTAAAATGTCAATATCCTTGCTTTTCACAGGTTTTTTTGCACTGCCTGAAGCCAGAATAATAAAGGGTATGGGCAGGAAATTCATTAATGCCACAGATAAGAGCTGGAGAACTGAGCAACGTGGCTATCAGACTGCTTAATTAAGTAGCAGAAATTGCTACAGGAAAAAAATTCCAATGAGTGTCTCAAATTAAATTCTAGACTCTTTCCCATCTCAGCTCTATTTCATGTGAAATTTAATTCCTCTCTCTTATTGCTGTCTACAACTACCTGAAGAGTGGTTGTAACCAGGAGGAGGTTGCTTTCTTCTCTCAGGCAAGCAGCACCAGAACAAGAGGACATAGTCTCAAGCTGTGCCAGGGGAAGCTTAGGCTGGAGGTTGAGGAGAAAGTTCTTGCCTGAGAGAGTCATTGACTGCTGGAATGGGCTGCCCAGGGAGGTGGTGGAGTCAGTGTCCCTGGAGGTGTTCAAGGCAGGTTTGGATGTGGCACTTGGTGCCATGGTCTAGTCTTGAGGGCTGTGGGAACAGGTTGGACTTGATGATCTTTGAGGTCTCTTCCAACCTTGGTGATACTGTGATACTCTTTTCTCCTCCCTGCATCATTTCTTCCACCTTCAAGTGAAAGAAAAGGAGCTGAAGGGGAAGGCTAGGTATAGTTGATATAAAGATATAAAGATATACTTTGCCACTGGTCGGAAAATAAAACTATAGGTTCACCATTCCTATGCTCAATGCACAAAATGTACGTCCCACTATTGGGTATAACACATCCCACTATTGGGTATAACACATCCCACTATTTGGTATAACCCAACTGTAGTGAAGATTAGCACTGGAAGAATTGCCCTGCTATGGAGCCGTACCTGAGAAATGAGGCAGACAACAGAATTGTAAATGGGCAACTTTCTGAGTGTCCTCTTTCTTAATTATGTGATTGTGCTGGTTTGAGCTAACGAATATTTTAATAGAAAAAATTATATTACAGGCTGTGAAAAAGAAACAATGGTGATGTCTGCTTCACTTAGAGGCTTGCTGAGATGTTTAAGAATAAATACTCAAAACACAGATAAGTCAGCCTCTGGGGCACAGCGTTTCAGCCTAGCAGCTTCTGGCTTTTTCTCCTCTCTGCTGAGTAACCTCACTAACCCCTTTTCTTCTAACCCTCCTGGCCAATCCTCCAAACTCACCTTGCACTTAAGGCAAACCTTGGGGTAAGGTACAGGGGTGGGGAGAAGGTGGAAGGGTGGTTGGGAGCCCCTCCTGGGGTCTCTGATTTCTGGGAGGGGAGTTGTGTTTCTGTATTCTCTTTAACTTGTCTATGTCTGTAACTATTCCTGTCTATAGTGTCTATCTCTGCTTGTACATTGTGNTATCACCAGGGTTGGAAGAGACCTCAAAGATCATCAAGTCCAACCCATCACCACGGACCTCAAGACTAGACCATGGCACCAAGTGCCACATCCAAACCTGCCTTGAACACCTCCAGGGACACTGACTCCACCACCTCCCTGGGCAGCCCATTCCAGCAGTCAATGACTCTCTCAGGCAAGAACTTTCTCCTCACCTCCAGCCTAAACTTCCCCTGGCACAGCTTGAGACTGTGTCCTCTTGTTCTGGTGCTGCTTGCCTGAGAGAAGAAAGCAACCTCCTCCTGGCTACAACCACCCTTCAGGTAGTTGTAGACAGCAAGAAGGTCTCCCCTGAGCCTCCTCTTCTGCAGGCTAAACAATCCCAGCTCCCTCAGCCTCTCTTCATAGGGCTGTGCTCGAGGCCTCTCCCCAGCCTTGTTGCCCTTCTCTGGACACACTCAAGCACCTCAATGTCCTTCCTAAATGGAAGTGCCCAGAAATGGACACAAAAAAAGTTTATAAGCGTCCTGATACTAGTACAGAAAATTCCTTTGGCCTTGTAACATCTATCCGACATGTAGTCTCATCAGTAAGATGAACACATCAATAAATAATAATAAGGCATGTATGTCATGAAAGGGACCCTCCATCTATTCTTTCCAAAGGCAGAAAGGAGGCAAATGAAGGGAGCAAGGATATCTAACTGCCTTATCTTCCTAACCACCACAATAAAAAAGACTGATGTGGCCAAAAGCAAGTATTGATGCTCTCTCCATGTACAGCCTCCATCCAGAGGCACTGTGTCTTTGTAGCCTCCTGCTGTAATTTCCAAACCACAAAATGCAGATTTTAGCCTGACTACAATAGCACAAAAAGAACCTCAGTGATACAAATGATGTGTTCTTATTCAACAAATAATGTTGCTTTTGCTTAATATACCTTAACCAAATAAACCTCTTCCAATTGTCAAGAATTCTTTCTGCAGGGGAGAAAAAAATCCCCTAATAATAATTTATAAGTAGAAATAAATGTGCAAATATAACTTCCTTTTGGCATGCTCCTCCTCACATGAGGAAATCCCATCAAATTCAATCTGCTTGCTCACCTATCCTTCAAATTAGACCCTTAGGAGACAGGGCAGGAGAATTCTCCTTTATCTACATGAAAGTTTTCATCATGGTGTTTGCTCTGTTCTATCTCTCCCAGCAGCAATGGGGAAACTTCAATTCCTATTTTTAATGAAGACACAGAGATAGTGCACAGATGTTTGTAATTAAAATCTCAGCTCTAACAAGGAAGGAAGGACAGATGGAGAGAGAGATTCACCAACCAACTAGCTGCATGATTCCCACTGATTACATTCTCCAAAAGCTATATCCAGAGAATAAAAGTGAGTTTCAGGAGACTCACCCCTTGAACAGCCTGTTGCAGCTACTACTGACACAATTTAGTAAAACTACCTGCCAGCTTTGCCTTCAGTGAATAAATATGCACCTCAGAACTTCCATGGCTATGCCATACCACAAGGCAGAATATTAAAGTCAGGCAACCCCTGAGTTCCTGAACTGGATCTAGTGCAGAACTCTGATGCATAGTTTGGTGGATTTATCTGAGCTGTTATTTCACAGTATTACCAAGGTTGGAAGAGACCTCAAAGCTCATCAAGTCCAACCCATTCCCACAGCCCTCAAGACTAGACCATGGCACCAAGTGCCACGTCCAAACCCGCCTTGAACACCTCCAGGGACGATGACTCCACCACCTCCCTGGGCAGCCCATTCCAGCACTCAATGACTCTCTCAGGCAAGAACTGTCTCCTCACCTCCAGCCTAAACTTCCCCTGGCACAGTTTGAGACTGTGTCCTCTTGTTCTGGTGCTGTTTGCCTGAGAGAAGAAAGCAACCTCCTCTTGGCTACAACCACCCTTCAGGTAGTTGTAGACAGCATTTCCCCCATTCACCCTTTCAGACACACACTGACAGACAGAACCACTTCTGTAGCACAGTTGCTGAAGGAGTTTGATATTAGCACTTCAGCTGCCAAGTCTGTTGTCTAGCATAGAATCATAGAATGGTAAGGTTGGAAGGGACCTCAAGGATCATCCAGTTTCAACCCCCTGCCATAGGCAGGGACACCTCCCACTAGTACAGGTTACTCAAGGCCTCATCCATCTTAGTACAAAAGCCATCTCTTAGCATCTTCATGCTTTATGCTCAGCCTGTATGGACATTTTAATCTGTCTCCTGTTACTTGTACTAACTGGACTTAACTTAAGGCTTTACCTAGAGTCCTCTAATATCCTCACTGTTTAGTTTCTCAATCTGTGTAACAGAAATTCTAGGCCCACAATGTAAAACTTTTTTTTTTTTCCCAATTCAATTTGGGTTAAAAATTAAATCAGATTTGAAAGCTGTGCACTGCATAGGCAGGAAATGTTTCGTATTCCTTTTAAGCAATCTCTTAAAAGTGCCCTCAAGTGAGCTCAAATGCCTACTGTAAAATTCTGCTGAGTGCTTACTGGAAGTTTTTAATCTACTGATGTTTTTAAAAAGTTTTGCTGCCAAAGAAGTTCAAGGGGAAAACTAATCTAAAAAGGATCACATTTGTAAGTCATAAGGGACTGGGACAAAACTAAGAATGACATTTCAGACCTGAATTGTATTTATACAATTATTTGTAAAAAAGCAGACCTTTTCCTTTGTGTCTTCATTGCATTTAAAAAATGCAGTCTAAAAAGAAATTTGTCAGTTCTATTATCTGGAACTGCTATTCACTGATGTCTTTTGCAGCAAAAAGAAAATATAACAGTTAATCTTTATTTGGCACATTGTGTATTCAGTGAAGAGCACTTAGAATTTAACACTTGGATAAACATCACTTAACTATCTGGCACTAACTAAATACATCACTATTAAGGGGAATTTATGTAAAATAATCCTACTGAAGTAGCAGTGATTACCATTCAGTATCATTAGGGTATGCCAGTTTACTGGGAGGCAGCCCAATAAAAAGCAGTCACTTTGATTTAGTACGTTCCAATTAAGTAGGTATGCTGTAATAATAGATCATGTGTAGCACTTAGGATGAAACATCTCTGGGTTATGTGTATACAGTGCCACAAAAAGGCAACAGTTTCATGCACTAAAATGCAACAACCTTCTTCAGCAAAGGGAAGGAATGTTTTCCAATGCAGCATTTGTGCCAAAACTTCCTCTTGTGAAATATCCATCAGGATCCCCACCTTTAAGAAGGGCATTTGACTAGAAATCTTCTCAGGTAAGCTTAATGGACTGTGCAGTGAGCTTAACTGGCCGATCTGGCCCAATTCTGTTTGGACTTCTGGCTCTGCTACAAGAGATTATCTTGCATCAGAAGGTGACAAGAAATTCTTGCTTGTGTGAGTATGCTGGGCCAAGACACAGGGTTTTGGTTTGACAGATTGCTGTCAGCAAACCCTCACTCTGATGCAGCTATACTGCCAAAACACACAAAACTAAGGCCTGTTTTTTTGGTAATGTTAACTTTCCAAGGAATGTGGTGTAAGGTACTGAAGCAAAGGGATGCTTCAGGCAGTAGAAGCTGCATCTGTACTAGGGTGTTTTCTACCCTTGCTAGTGCTAAAG
Source organism: Eubucco bourcierii (assembly GCA_013396675.1). Lineage (NCBI taxonomy): Eukaryota > Metazoa > Chordata > Aves > Piciformes > Ramphastidae > Eubucco > Eubucco bourcierii. Next base: position 41,799 of record VWZE01018418.1, read on the forward strand.
CAGGCATAAACCTTTCCCAGCAGGACATAAACCCTTCTCTCTATATTAAAATGCCCCTGAAAAACAAAGATTTTTTTTCTTCTCCTGTCATCTATGATTACCATTTATAAGTGATGTGAGATATATGAGATGTAAGATTTGATTAGGTGATCCTACCTTTGCAGGGAGGTTGGACTCAATGATCTCTGGAGGTCACTTCCAACCTCTAAGGTTCTGTGATTTTATTGCATACAAGCAAATAAAAAAGAATTTGGTCATGCAAGATATCCCCAGGTATGTTAAATGCTATATTAACTTTTACTAATGTTTTACAACAGATGTTGTAAAACATAATTCAGTGGCAGAAGTCAAATGCTTATGTCCTGGTTTTTACTTCAGTTTTACAGCTTTTTACACCCATCAAGAGAAAAAGGTTTATATGACACCCAGCAAAGACAGTGTACTACGAAATAAACTGGAAATACATCTTTGAAGGAAGAACACTTTTCTTTGACACCTACTGTTATATAAAAATCAGGACTGATGAAGACCCAAGCCAAAGGAACTGCTAAAAGAGACTGCACATATTTTGACTTTAAACATGCAAATACTTTGACACATATATAGCTCTACACATACAAATCCAGCGCTTGAGCTCAGGGGGTGAATCTATTCACAGAATCATAGAATGGTAAGGTTGGAAGGGACCTCAAGGATCATCTAGTTCCA
>VWZE01018418.1:43299-68370 GCA_013396675.1 Eubucco bourcierii
GGTGGGGAGGGTGGGGCAGGGAACTCCCAAACCATCACAATGTGTTAAATATGCGGGGGTGCTGACTGCTCTTTTTCTTGTTATATGAGACAACAGCGGACAAAAGTTAATCCTGCAAGTGAGGCCCTACAAATAGGGCCTACAGAAAACTTTTTTGTTGTAAGCTACAATGCTGTGCAATCACTCAGAGTCACAAAAGCATTGCTACTTGGTCACAATCCACACAATTATTGTCACCTCAGTTTACAACTCATTTTACTCTTACTCTGCTCAGAGAGTCTCTTTGAAACAGTGAAAGTTTCGTCTGATGATGTTTAAAAGACAGGTTTGCTTGGGCAAGTTGTGAACTGTTGATTTTTTTCTCCAAGTTTGTGATGGTTTGGGAGCTCCCTGCCCACCTCCCCCACTATGAAAATCCCCCAGACTAGACTCAGCAGGCTGGAAGTTAAGGACTGAAGCTCTATTTACAGCTCAGCACAATGTACAAGCAGAGATATACACTATAGACAGGAATAGTTACAGACATAGACAAGTTAAAGGGAATACAGAAACACAACTCCCCTCCCAGAAATCAGAGACCCCAGGAGGGGCTCCCAACCACCCTTCCACCTTCTCCCCATCCCTATATCTTACCCCAAGGTTTGCCTTACATGCAAGGTGAGCTTGGAGGATCAGACAGGGGAGTTAGAAGAAAAATAGTGAGATTACTCAGCAGAGAGGAGAAGACACAGCAGCTCCCAGAGAGAACAAGACTCTCTCTATCTTATCTATATTTGTGTCCTTGTTTGTATACAATCTCAGCAAGCCTCTAAGTGAAATAGACATCACCACTGGTTTCTTTTCCCAGTCTATAATCTAATATTTTTCATTAAAATATTCCAATTAGCCTTAAACCAGCACAATGTTATAGAAAAGCAAAGGAGTAGTTTTAAAACATCTAGCAAATGGGAAAAAATTAAGTAATTTCAGGTAATTTTTGTACCTCAGACAACTCTCCTAGGACTAAAGATTCTACAACAATTTAACCTATGTTTGGGGTGTGAAGGTAGCAAGTTTTTCATACTGACTTGTGTCAAGATTACAGAAATAAAAGATTAAATGAAAATTGCTAAATTTTGCATGAATTAAAGAGGTCCAAGATGTCACCAAAATCAGATGGCATTCATGTTGAAAGTTAAGCTGAGCCACGTGCCTGACTGCAACAAATAAATAAGGGTATGTACACTGAACTGTCAAAAATGTTGAAAAAGGAAATAAAGGCAGGTAACACTCTCTTTTTTCTTCATAAAGCAAAAGCATTACTAGTGACAGTAATACATTTCAAAACTATACTCTGCTCTGGTATGGGCACACCTCAAGTATTGTGTTTAGTTTTGGGCACCTCAGTACAAGAAGGATGTGGAGGTGCTGGAGCCAGTGCAGAGGAGGGCAATGAAGGTGGGGAAGGGCCCGGAGAATAAATCCTAGGGAGAGAGACTGAAGGAGCTGGGGCTGGTTGGTTTGAAGAAGAGGAGGCTGAGAGGAGACCTCATTGCTGTCAACAGCTACCTGAAAGGACCTTGTGGATTGGTTGGTGCTGGTCACTTGTCACAGATAATTATAGAATCATAGAATGGTAAGGTTGGAAGGGAACTCAAGGATCATCTAGTTCCAATCCCCTGCCATAAGCAGGGACACCTCCCACTAGTACAGCTCACTCAAGGCCTCCTCCAACATGGCCTTGAACACCTCCAGGGAGGGAGCAGCCACAACCTCCCTGGGCAACCTGTGCCAGAGTCTCACCACCCTCACTGGAAAGAACTTCCTCCTGACATCCAGTCTAAATCTTCCCTCTGCCAGTTTAAACCCATTGCCCCTTGTCATGTAATTAGTTACAGAACAAGAGGGAATGGCCTCAAGCTGCGACTGGGTGGGTTTGGACTGAATGTTAGTAAACAATTTTTTCCAGTAAGAGTGGTCAGGCACTGAGATGCACTGCCCAGGGAGGTGGTGAAGTCCCCAACCCTGGACGTGTTTAAAAGTCGTTTGGATGTGGTGCTTGGGGGGACAGTTTAAGGGTGAAGTTTGTAGAGTAGGGATAACAGTTGGACTTGGTGATCCTGAGGGTCTTTTGCAACCTGAATGTTTCTGTGATTTCTGCGAATTTCAGAGAAGCAGATTTTTTTTTTTTTCAGTTGAGCTTCGAATTTAACAACTCCAAAACATCCTTAAATTGTCTTTTTTTTTTTTTCCTCTGGTAAAGGAATTGTTCTCTCTTCTATGGCCAGTGAAGATCAGAAAAAGGACCATCAAATATAGAAACAGTGTGAGTACTAACAAAATTCAACAACATATGGAAACCACGGCTATAAAGAACAGAATAAAATAAAGAATTTCCAACTCAAGTATAACCTCTGCATCAACATATGTTTGTGAGAACTGGAAATCCACCAAAGCATCAAAGATGAGAACTTAGTTGCCTTTGAAAGCAAATGCCTACAGAAGATTCAGGCCATTGGACAGAAAGTTTCAGCACTGGTAAAGGAATGTGAGAAAGCTGCAGGCTCTGCAGAAATCTAACATTTTCTTAAGCACTCCAGATGCTAACACATCCTCCTCTGAGATGCCATCAAATGGGAACCAACACATTTCAGAAAACCCACTGGTGACTTTCAAGAGAAAATCTGAACAGAAGCTTTAGGTAGGAGGGCTGAGCTTATGATCTCAACGCCATAAAGCTCAAACAGCAGACGTGACTGCAGAGACTACTAGCAGTAGCCCTGGGAGTTTGTAACATAATGTTACTTTCTCTGACACAATCCTGTAAGCATATTCAATCCTAGTCCTTCCTTTTGCCCTCTGGGACTTGGAAGTTGTGGATAGAGCCCCTACTGTTGAAGACTGAGATCATGAGCTCCCAATCCTATAAAATTATCTTCAAATAAACTCTGTTCTTTGCATGCCTTATTTTTCAGGAGTTACTCTAACACTATGATTTACTGACCTATAATTAGCATGCATACATCATTAATGTAATCACACACAAAGGAGTATACCAAAGGAAAGCAGAATGAGAACATATGAGAAATCAGATTTAAATGATTTCTGTTACAATTAACATGTGGTTTTATTTAAACAATCTGATTTCTAATTATTATCATATAACAGTTTAGACACAAAGAGGTACAGTGTAGTGTTATCATATCTATGTGATGTAGGTATTGCACACACACTGCAACTAAATATCAACTGATTAATAAAATCCATATTAAGACATGACCTGGATGGATGAGAATTATGGGAAAGCACATTCATTGGTTATTTGGTCAAAGGAAGGGTGGTCATAATACTGTGGCAGCTGAAAAAATAACTCTGAGACTGCAGCATTTAGAAAACCAGTTCTCTATCCACTTGTAGAATCAATCTATTACATGGAATTTCAGAGAATTATAGAATGGTTTGGGTTGTAAGGAGCCTTTAGAGGTTGTCTAGTCTGACCTCCCTGCAGTGAGCAGGGACATCTGTAACTAGATCAGCCTCACATTGAATGTTTCCAGGGATGCAGCATCTCTAGGCAACCTCTCTGGGCAAACCTGGCCAATTTACTTCATAACCTCTGAAGTTTTTTGAATGTACTGCTGTTGTCACAAATTTATTCCAAAACAGAAACCTGTCTTCTATGAAGAATGTGTTGCTTTTTTTTCCTCAAACCATCAAACTATCTTAACAACTGAAGCCTGTTGTCCAAAGACAGTAAGAACTTGGCTATTAGAAGTATCTAATTCACTTGAAAGGGAAGTGAAATACAGGCTCTTAGATCATAAGCAAGCTGTTGAGAGAACTGTCTCATCTGGCCTATGTAATTTTCAGTGAGTTATTTTAGCTGTCCTCAACTGTGAGCAAGTGAAACTACGTGGAGATGGTTATAATTCGGTAGTCCAGCAGGCTTATGTTCATTCACTGACTTACTTTCAAACAACGTGTTAAATGGTGGAGGTTATTATAGCTAAATTTTGTAAAACTGCCCAAAAGAGGGAGGTTAAAATCCTAATAATCTGCTTATCTGATCTGGCAGCTGTGATTCTAGAAGAGACAAGATTTTGTAAGTAAGCAAAGCTTTAGACTGAAGTGGAGGAGCATCAGCTGGCTGCACAGAAGCAAATTTGCTGTATGCTAGGCAAAATTATTTTGCACCTGTCAAACTCGTTCTGTGACATAGCTTTGTGACCTCCATAGGCAAAATGATCAACTCTTGTTATTTATACCAAGCACTTTCTCATTTTTCATACCATCTACGTTCTAGTACTTAGTGTTTTAAGTATCAGACTTCAAAAGTACTGGAAATACCAAATCCAGCTGGAAGTTGCAGACACTTTATAAATAAACCTGTTAGAAAAATGATTCAGCATCTTCAAAAAATGGGTTGATCTAACCTACAAATTATTCTATTATTTTCTGGCCGACGTCCCCTTGCAAACTATTAAAAATGAAATTTTCCACTACCGTTAAAGGCGCTGTTAAAAATCCCTATTTGATTTGATATGGATGGTGCTTATATTCTGTTGCAAAAAAACCTCATGAAGTATTTTACACCAGCTAAGCCAAATAGCTGTGATTTACAGGATTCCACCACAGGAAAGAAATATGACTTCCTAATAGCATGTATTTTTGAGTGGATTGGTATCTACAAAGGACCAACACGGCGCTTTCTTTTTTAATCATAGAATGGTAAGGTTGGAAGGGACCTCAAGGATCATCTAGTTCCAACCCCCTGCCATAGGCAGGGACATCTCCCACTAGTACAGGGCACTCAAGGCCTCCTCCAACCTGGCCTTGAACACCTCCAGGGAGGGAGCAGGCACAATCTCCCTGGGCAACCTCTTCCAGTGCCTCACCACCCTCACTGCAAAAGAACTTCCTTCTACCATCTAGTCTAAATCTCCCCTCTGCCAGTTCAAACCCATTGTCCCTTGTCCTGTCATTCCAAGNCTCACAGTAGAGCTGCTCCAGCCCTCTGAGCATCCTCCTGGCCTCCTCTGGACCCACTGCAACACTTCCATGTCCTTCCTGTGCTGAGGGCTCCAGAACTGCACACAGTACTCCAGGTGGGGTCTGACAAGAGCAGAGCAAAGGGGCAGAATCACCTCCCTTGCCCTGCTGCCCACACTGCTCTTGATGCAGCCCAGCACTCGGTTACTGTCTGGGCTGCATGTGCACACTGCAGGCTCATGTTGAGCTTTTCATCAACGCAGACTCCAAGGTCCTTTTCCTCAGGGCTGCTCTCAGCCATTCACCACCCAGCCTGTATTTGTTCTTGGGATTGTGCCTACTCAGGTGCAGGACCTTACACTTGGCCTTGTTGAATTTCATGAGTTGGGCCTGAGCCCACCTCTGCAGCCTGTCCAGGTCCCTCTGGATGGATCCCTGCCCTCTAGCAAGTCGACTGTACATCAAGAATTTTGATGCAAGTCAACTTTGAATCAAGAATTTCTAATCATGGCTTGCATCTACCTGACAAGATTTTTGACCTGCAGTCTTACACAGGGTTTTCTTCTGTCACCATCTGAAACACTAAGTCAGGTAAAGTGAAAAGTCTTACAAGCTGTCATCTTCATTTACCATACCTTTCTGCCTACTGTGAGTGGAACACACATTCTACATCTCCTGGTGAAAAAAAGACATCTTGTTCCATTCTTAGGTTATTTTTGTTATCATACCACATGTCAAATTTGGACCATCTCTGGATATTCAGCTTATTTCTGCTAATTGAAACTACTGGAAATAACAACTATGTAACCAGAAGTATGAGGAAAAATACATTACAAATACAAAACTATGCTCTTCTAACCAGAATTAGCAAGCAGCTCCCATCTCCCTCTCCCTATAAAGAACAGAGACAGCCAAATAAGCCTATACAGGCTAATTTGCCTGTCTCTGTTCTTTATTTCTTGAGTGATCAATTGGGAAACTAATTCTGCTGCTTCATTATACTGGAAAAGAAGACTGGACTACAGCTGTTCCAAATATCCAGGTACACACAGTTACTGTATTTAATGTTACTTGAATGTCTCTGGTATATAGGGGTTAAAAACACTGAAACCCAAACCAACCAATCCATATCCAGGTACATACTGTTTTCAGTGTTACCTGAATGTTCCTGATATACAGGGGTTAAAACCACCAAAACCAAAAACCCAATCCATCTCCAGGTACACACTGTCACTGTTTTCAGTGTTACCTGAATGTTCCTGGTATACAGGGGTTAAAAACATCAAAACCAAAAACCCAATCCATCTCCAGGTACACACTGTCACTGTTTTCAGTGTTACCTGAGTGTTCCTGATATACAGGGGTTAAAAACACTGAAGCCCAAAACAACCAATCCATATCCAGGTACATACTGTCACTGTTTTCAGTGTTACCTGAGTGTTCCTGATACACAGGGGTTAGAAACACTGAAACCCCAAACAACCAATGCAACAGCCTACTGCTTGAGTTAGTGAATTAAAATGGGGCAGAAAGACTCATCTCATTATACTCTTATTATATCTCATTATACATAAAATCAGAAAGCACCATGCCACTTACTGTTTTGTGCCAGAGCCTGAAGCAAACAGTCCAAGCATCCCTCCAAGCTATCTGTTGTGCTGTCAGTGGTTGTTATTTTCAGTTTCTTCAGGGCATCACTTAGATTATCTGCTTGATAAACACAAACAAAAAATCAGAAAAATCATCATCCTCATCGATTTGTTAACGGCATCATAGCTTTGAATGTAAATAGTTACTGTGAACTACACAAGACCCAGTCTCAATGAAGGTGGCAAGTATGGTCTGTATTCTGAGAATACAGAAAGGCAGGAATCATCGAGTCAGTCACCACCAAATTTGCAGCTGACACCAAGCTGGGAGCTGATGTTGCTGGGTTGGAGGGCAGAAGGGCTCTGCAGCGAGACCTCGACCGCCTGCACAGATGGACAGAGTCCAAGGGGATGGAGCTCAACAAATCCAAGTGCCAGGTGCTGCACTTTGGCCACAACAACCCCATGCAGAGCTACAGGCTGGGGTGGGAGTGGCTGGAGAGCAGCCAAACAGAAAGGGATCTGGGGGTGCTGATTGACACCTGCCTGAATATGAGTCAGCAGTGTGCCCAGGTGGCCAAGAAGGCCAATGGCATCCTGGCCTGCATCAGCAATAGTGTGGCCAGCAGGAGCAGGGAGCTCATTCTCCCCCTGGACTCTGCACTGCTTAGGCCACACCTTGAGTCCTGTGTCCAGTTCTGGGCCCCTCCATTTAAGAAGGACATTGAGGTGCTTGAGTGTGTCCAGAGAAGGGCAACAAGGCTGGTGAGAGGCCTTGAGCACAGCCCTATGGAGAGAGGCTGAGGGAGCTGGGATTGTTTAGCCTGCAGAAGAGGAGGCTCAGGGGACACCTTCTTGCTGTCTACAACTACCTGAAGGGTGGTTGTAGCCAGGGGGAGGTTTCTTTCTTCTCTCAGGCAAGCAGCACCAGAACAAGAGGACACAGTCTCAAGCTGTGCCAGGTGAAGTTTAGGCTGGAGGTGAGGAGAAAGTTCTTGCCTGAGAGAGTCACTGACTGCTGGAATGGGCTGCCCAGGGAGGTGGTGGAGTCACCATCCCTGGAGGAGTTCAAGGCAGGTTTGGACGTGGCACTTGGTGCCATGGTCTAGTCTTGAGGTCTGTGGGAACGGGTTGGACTTGATGAGCTTTGAGGTCTAGTTGGTGCAGAAACCCAGCAACAGCTTCTTCAAGTCTACGCTTGTGTGTAAGAAAAAATGACAGAAATAAGTGCTTCTTGAACTTGAGCATCAGTAAAGGGAGAGGAACTGAAAAAGCCATTTTCTGCATGCTGTCTACGTTTCCATCTTGGCTATGCATCCCAGATCCCAAGTGCTAAGCTTGTAGCTTTTTAAGTGTGATGCCATTTTCCACCACAGCGTTAGAATCATTAACTCTTCGAATTCAACAGATCCATAAAAACATAAGGCATCCTCCAGAGATAAGAAAGTTCTGTTCTGGATGTCAGATAATTAAATTATGCTTCTCTCTTTATAAAACAAAACAACACCCAAACCACATAATGTAATTCTCAATAGAAGCGTATTTTTTCCCATATAATTGGGGTTATATATGACTGCTACCATTTCAAATGTTCTGTCTGTTCATGAGCAAGGTCTGAGTGTTAGCAGCTGCAGCCTGAGTTTCTCTGGTTTGCCTGAGGATGACTAACTCCTCTCTGAATGGACTATCCTTTTAAAACCGAGCTGATTCAGTTTCCATGCCAACTTTTGTCAGTAAGCAGAAAATGTTACTCAAAACAAATAATGTTAAATAGTGTCTACCTCTCTCTTGTTCTCCAGGACTAATCAGAAAGCCTTGACTTGTAGAACCATAGGCACAGTTTCTTTGCAATGCATCACTGGTATCTTGTGCACCTCAAAGTGCTGCCTTAGAGCTTCACACTGATGTAGGAAGCTCCTTTCATAAATAAGCTGGCAGCTGCCAAGCTTTGCCTCCTCTTCATTTGCCCACATATGGAATGGTGCAAAAGAAAGAAGGCATGGCAAGAACTTGCCTCTATTTGTCTTTGAGGCACTGGCAGCCCAGCAGAGACATAGCAGACATCCCACAAAGCATGGAATCTCACTCCTCCTGGAGCTGCTTTGCTTCTTTGATAATGCTGTAGCTTTGTCCCACCTCTGTATTTTATTAGTGTCTGCTGTGGTAGCCCAATACCCCATATAGATAAGGTAAGTTGCTTCATTTTTTAAGTGCTCAGTATTCAGGTGTGAAATCCATCAAGGAATTGTTTATCAGGCAGTTAGTGTCTATTCGGCAACAAACAAGTTTCTTAGCTATACTATAGTCAGACATGTCATAACTCCTAAAAGCAGAGAGCCAGAAGTGTGCAGGCAACACTGTAAAAGCTTTGAGGGTAGCTGCAGTTAGTTAAGCTTCTTGAGGTACATGTCTCCCTATCACCTCTAGGACCACTAAAATGACACCTCCTGGAACAATATACCAAGAGAAAAAAGATACAATTTTCCCTTGTACTGACTTATGTTACTGTCTAGCAGATTTATTGCAGCACATGTACTGTTGGTTGCCTCATCCAATAGAGCTGATCATGTACTGCTAAGTCTTATTGCTCAAATCAATTATTCACAGTATCACCAAGGTTGGAAGAGACCTCAAAGATCGTCAAGTCCAACCTGTTCCCACAGACCTCAAGACCAGACCATGGCACCAAGTGCCACGTCCAAACCTGCCTTGAACACCTCTAGGGACGCTGACTCCACCACCTCCCTGGGCAGCCCATTCCAGCACTCAATGACTCTCTCAGGCAAGAACTTTCTCCTCACCTCCAGCCTAAACTTCCCCTGGCACAGCTTGAGACTGTGTCCTCTTGTTCTGGTGCTGCTTGCCTGAGAGAAGAAGGTAACCTTCCCCTGGCTACAACCACCCTTCAGGTAGTTGTATACAGCAATAAGGTCTCCCCTGATCCTTCTCTTCTGCAGGCTAAACAATCCCAGTTCCCTCAGCCTCTCCTCATAGGGCTGTGCTTGAGGTGCTTCAGGACATATCACTGGAATTATTCAAAAGACAGAGGTGCAGGATACGCAGTCACCAGCCCCAGTACTACAACTTAACATCGTGCACTCCACCTCATCTTGTACTTTCCTTATCCATCTCATTCCTCTCTTCAGCACTAATTCTCTTCCACCCTACAGGCACCTCATCTATCTTTATAGTCACACACTTAGCTTTGAAACTGAAGCAACCATTTATAGTGAGAGAGCTACATCTACTACATATATGTATAAAAGGGGGGTGGGGTGGATTGTGGTGTTCTTACCACAGGCAAAAAGCTCCCTTCATACCAGTTTTCACAGGCTATGGAGAGAGGCTATTGTTATTGGAGAGCACACCCAGACTTTATTTCTCTCTTACAGCCTCTTCTACCTTGCATGTGCCAAATAAATCACAGGTTTCCACCCATTTAATTTTATTGCGCAAAGAGTTGAGTGCTTTACCTCAAATTCTTGGGATTTCTTCCAGTCCACACCACGTCAGAATCTGCTACCTCTATTAAGTTACCACAGTCTCTCCAGGCTTTTTTTCCTACCTCCCATTTCTAACCAGTGCCACACTAAGTTTTTCTGGGGAAAGCTATTTTAATATGATACAGTTTCATATGATATCCTGGTCACCAAAGAAAAAACATGGACTTGATGGATGGAACACTGCTGGATAAGGAATTGGCTGGATGGTTGCATGCAGAAAGTGGTGATCAAGGGCACAATGTCCACCTGGAGACCAGTGACCTGGAGGCCTCCCTCAGGGGTCAGTGCTGGCACCAGTGCTGTTTAACATCTTTGTCAGCAACATGGACAGAGGAATCAGTGCAGCCTCAGCAAGTCTGCAGATGACACCAAGCTGTGGCACAGTCGACTTGCTAGAGGGCAGGGATCCATCCAGAGGGACCTGGACAGGCTGGAGAGGTGGGCCCAGGCCAACCTCATGACATTCAACAAGGCCAAGTGTAAGATCCTACACCTGGGTAGGTACAATCCCAAGCACAACTCCAGGCTGGGAGGTGCATGGCTGAGAGCAGCCCTAATTGGAAAAGGCCCTGGGGGTCTGAGTTGACAAAAAGCTCAACATGAGCCTGCAGTGTGAGTGCAGCCCAGACAGCAACCGAGTGCTGGGCTGCATGAAGAGCAGCATGGCCAGCAGGGCAAGGGAGGGGATTCTGCCCCTTTGCTCAGCTCTCTTCAGACCCCACCTGGAGTACTGTGTAGAATTGTGGAGCTCCCAACACAAGAACATGGAACTGTTGGAGAGAGTCCAGAGGAAAGCCACAAAGATGCTCAGAGGGCTGCAGCAGCTCTGCTATGAGGACAGGCTATGAGAGTTGGGGCTCTGCAGCCTGGAGAGGAGAAAGCTTTGAGCAGACCTTTTAGTGGTCTTCCAGTGTCTGAAGGGGGCCTACAGGAAGGCTGGAGAGGGAGTATTTATAATGACAGGATGAGGAGTAATGGGTTTGAACTGGCAGAGGGGAGATTTAGACTGGCTGTTAGGAGGAAGTTCTTTGCAGTGAGGGTGGTGAGGCACTGGCACAGGTTGCCCATGGATGTTGTGGCTGCTCCCTCCCTGGAGGTGTTCAAGGCCAGATTGGACAAGGCCTTGAGTGAGCTGTACTAGTGGGAGGTGTCCCTGTCTATGGGGGGTGTGGGGTGTGTGGAACTGGATAAGCTTTCAGGTCCCTTCCAAACTTACCATTCTGTGATATGCAGAATGATTCATTCATCCCCTAGGACAAGCAGCTCAGTTTTTCATGGTACTGAGCATGTGCACATCCTACTGACATATGTAGACATTTAACTTAAACTTTAGGCACACTCCAAGCATCAATGGAGAGGTGTGGCAATGGAATGCCATGTTCCTTTTAAAACGTCTCCTGAAACTATGCAGCAATATGTGCCAAACTGCCATTTAACTAGATAATTGGATACTAGAAGTACTTTAAAAATAATAATAAAAACTAAATTAAAAACCACATGCATAAAATGTTTCTAAACCCATTTACACTAACCCTTGATTTTCTAACAGATGTACAACTCCAAACTTGTTGCAGCTTGAGACTTCACATTCTGTGCAAATGAAGATATAGTAAGCAGGAATACTGTAGAAACAAGAGACCTCTTGGCTTGGTGTCAGAGGGCCATGGGCACAGAGGAAACAAACAGGTAAGACTTGCCCACTCTCCCTCTTTCTGCAAACCCAAGGCTTTCTAAACGGGGTCAGTACCTCGAAAGACACGTTTAAATCTGAAACCTGAGAATCTTGGACATAGGCAAAACCAGCTTACACAGATTCAGAGGTTTTGTTCAGTTGGTTTTGTTTGGTTTGTTTTGTTTTTCTTCCTTTTGCTGTTCTGAAAAGAACAAAACCTTAACAGTTTGAGATGACACTGATGGGCATACTGAGAAAGGAAACACTGCAGAGCTCTAGCGGGCTCTCACCATGTAATTACACAAGGCTTCCTTACTTCTGCGTTTCACAGCTGCTGTGAACCTGTCATTTAGTGAAGAAGCTGTAGATGCTTGTCTCCATGTACAAAATGCCCATTGTTTTCTTGTGATTATCTCCTGTTCTCTTCCTCCCTTTCTACAGAAGCTGTTTCCAGTAGGCTTGTTGCTGTACAGGCTGATCAGATTTGCAGTGATAAAAAAACCCCACGGGTAAAAACAAGCTTCCTGGCTGAGTGTTACAGAAATGTAAGTAGATTTTGTTAATGTATGAGGTCATGTGAAAGCTCACATTGGTTGGTGGGATGGTTTGGGAGTTCCCTGTGTCCCCCCACTTTGTAAAATCCCCCAGACTAGAACTCAGCCAGCTGGAAGTTAAGGACCGAAGCTCTGTTTACAGCTCAGCACAACGTACAAGCAGAGATAGACACTAGAGACAGGAATAGTTACAGACATAGACAAGTTAAAGGGAATACAGAAACACAACTCCCCTCCCAGAAATCAGAGACCCCAGGGGGGGCTCCCAACCACCCTTCCACCTTCTCCCCACCCCTATACCTTACCCCAAGTTTTGCCTTAAGTGCAAGGTGAGTTTGGAGGATCGGCCAGGGAGGTTAGAAGAAAAGTGGTTAGTGAGGTTACTCAGCAGAGAGGAGAAAGGCCAGAAGTTAGACAGCCCAAGTGTCTATCCCCCAGTGTCTTATCTTTATTTTGAGTTCTTTTCTTAAACATCTCAGCAAGCCTATGAGTGAAGTAGACATCACCATTGTTTTCTTTTTCTCAGCCTGTCATATAATTTTCTCCATTAAAATGTTCCAATTAGCCTCAAACCAGCACAGTTGGGAAGACCTAATGGAGCAAGATCAGGATGGTAACGATAAAAATGAAGCTAGTAATGTTCCCTGTGGCATTCTGCTACCAGGTTATGATTTTGTGAGGCACCAAGTTAGAAATTTAATATAAGGATCTAGTTTTATGGTGAACTCGGTCACAGGCAGTTGCTCAGTTACACCTGGATTAGTGGTTTGCTTTCAGAAGATTTGGTTCTTTTATCTAGACAGAAAGCCCTGAATCCCATACACCTTAATCCCATATATCCTAACAATAAAAACCTGATAAGTCAGGAAGTGGAGTCTGGCAAGAGCTGTCAGAGCTGTCTGGCACATCCCACCTACTGTTGCATTTTGTTTTCCCCTGATAACTGCTCCTGCACAAACACTCATAAAAATGAGGTGGCTTAAATTCTACAGTAGCTCATGTTGCTTTTGGTGGCAGAGCATCACTACTATCTCTCACAAACTGTTGCTATATTTCTTGCACTGGCATTTTTACAGAGAAAGAGAGTAAGAAACCAACAGAAGTAAATGCTCTAATATTCCATTTCGTGTCCCTGTACCTTTTTTTCTGAGAGCTTTTCTGTGACTCATCCCTATTTTCAACCACTAATGTGTTTTACACAGAAGAACTGTTCTTTCATCTTGTAGAAATGTGGTAGTTGTTTAGGGTCAGGGCCACAGGAATGCTGCCTAGGCTGCAGATAGTTCTGCTTATCTTGGGATGCAGCTTTTGTGGACAAGAACCAGCTTGTTCAATTTGCCTTAAGTGCACAGCATCTTCAAATCACAGAAAAAGTCAAGGTACACAAAAAAAAAAAAGCCATTTTCTCAGACTGATGTTAAAAAAAAATATTTAGAATGTTTTAGCTGAGTATTTAGATGGAGAAGTTTTGTCTGGATAGCCTTTTAATGGTTTGGGTTTTTGGCGTATTTTTTCCATTATAGACATTGAATTTATAAATAAACATTTTGCTGCCATTTTATGGGTCTCCTTCTGTTACAATGGCACAGAAGTCTTTAAAATGCAAGCATGTGCATCTACACAGACTAGACTTCAGAAACTATTTACTTTTCTTGCACGGACTTCAGCTTCCTCTAATTTCAGTCCAAACTACCCTGCACGGAAAAATTCACCACTGACACACCACAACTGTTTTTGAACGATGTGTATTCTGAAATTCACAGAATCACAGAATGTCACAGGCTGGAAGGGACCTTGAAAGCTCATCCAGTCCAACAGTATCCCAGTATCACCAAGGTTGGAAGAGACCTCAAAGCTCATCAAGTCCAACCTGATACCACAGTCCTCAAGACCAGACCATGGCACCAAGTGCCATGTCCAAACCTGCCTTGAACACCTCCAGGGACACTGACTCCACCACCTCCCTGGGCAGCCTGTTCCAGCAGTCAATGACTCTCTCAGGCAAGAACTTTCTCCTCACCTCCAGCCTAAACTTCCCCTGGCACAGCTTGAGACTGTGTCCTCTTGTTCTGGTGCTGCTTGTCTGAGAGAAGAAAGCAACCTCCTCCTGGCTACAACCACCCTTCAGGTAGTTGTAGACAGCAAGAAGGTCTCCCCTGAGCCTCCTCTTCTCCAGGCTAAACAATCCCAGCTCCCTCAGCCTCTCTTCATAGGGCTGTGCTCGAGGCCTCTCCCCAGCCTCGTTGCCCTTCTCTGGACACACTCAAGCACCTCAATGTCCTTCTTAAATTGAGGGGCCCAGAACTGGACACAGGACTCAAGGTGTGGCCTAAGTAGTGCAGAGTACAGGGGGAGAATGACCTCCCTGCTCATTCTTCACAAGTATACACAAGTCTTCACAAGTATACAGTGTTTTGTGTCAAACTACCTCAACTGGTCACTAGAAATGATTCTCTGTTCTTAGCCTAGCCAGGGAATTTTGTGATCAGGAAGCAGATACATGCCATTGGAGATGAAGAATTCATTTTTGATAGGTAATTCCAGGAGAAAACTTACTGGCCACTGCCTCCCAACACAACAAAAGTAACAGTGCTCTTCGAATAGCAGAGAAAGTCTAGTGTGACTCACTGGATTCCCACATTTTTCTCTTCTCAGGAATGACAAATGGCTGACAGCAGGTCCTTGCAAATGTGGCATTTCACATTCTTCCAGGATGCAGCTGGGATAACCTCAGCATGAACCACACCTGACACAGGCACAGACTGGATTAGCAATTGCCTGGCACAGGCAGGAGATGGATTTGCATACTCTATGTGAGCCTGTGCTCTGTCCTCTTCCACTGCACAACGGCATTGCAGGCCAGAGCTGGAAGATGGAGGTGCTGCCCACCAGAGTAAGCACTTGCCCTTCTTTCCTACCAGGCCCTCTTGTGCCTAGCTGCTGTGGAAATTCAGGCCATTTGAGAATTTCAGGCTTTGTTCTGCAGATGTCATTCAGTCAGCAATGTCAGAGAAGGATCAGCACAGAGAAACACATCTCTGAAAATTGACAAGCAGGCATTGGTGCTGTAGCCAAGCTGGATATATCTGCAGGTGGTTCTTTTCACCTAGCATTGTTTGAACAAGATGATTTTGGCTGTGCTGGTGTTTTTTTATATGGCTTTTCCAAGTCACAATCTGGCACAGGATTCCTCTTTGGTCCTTAGAGATGTTCCTTCTCTGAGTGACATCACTAATGGAATGGGCATTCCTGTTCCCTCGAGTCTCTGGAGGAAAGCAGCATCTCTCCAGTGCATAATGGCTGTAGCAGGAGCCACAGGGCTCTTCTCTGCTGCCATGCAAGACAGGTGCTAGCAGACTGGGGTTAACCCTAATAGCAGGTCATCTAAACTGCCTCCACATATGCAACCAGGAGACCTGGTGAGAGCAGACCAGACCAAGCTGTCTATGACAAGTCAAAGATCGACAGCTGTGTTGGGCAACAGGGAAAAAAAACTATGTTGGCACTGTAAAATGTTTACTACACACCTGTATTTTTAACACTGCATACAACCCTAGGCACCTCATGCTGCAAATGTCATGCATGCTGAAGCACTAGAAAAGGCACAGATATGGCTGAGCTAAGGTAAGGAAAACTACTCCTCAGGAAGTTAAGTAGCAAGGATCCTTCCTTTGGAGAAAAAGATGACTGAGGTTAAAAAATGACCTAGACATACAGGCATCCTGGCTTGTATTAGAAATACTGTGTCCAGCAGGAATAGGAAGGTGATTGTCCCTTTGTATTCCCTCTGGTGAGGTCACACCTTGAGCACTGTGTTTAGTTTTGGGCACCTCAGCACAAGAGAGATGTGGAGGTGCTGGAGCCAGTGTAGAGGAGGGGAAGGAAGCTGGAGAAGGGCCTGGAGAATAAATCTTATGAGGAGTGACTGAAGGAGCTGGGGCTGGTTAGTTTGAAGAAGAGGAGAGTGAGGGCAGACCTCATAGCTGTCTGCAGCTACCTGAAAGAACCTTGTGGAGAAGTTGGTACTGGTCTCTTCTCACAGGTAAGTAGTGACAAAAAAAAGGAAGGGATGGCCTCAAGCTGCAACTGAGTAGGTTTAGACAGGGTATTAGGAATATTTTTTTCCCAGCAAGAGTGGTCAGGCACTGGGATGGGCTGCCAAAGGAGGTGATGGAGTCCCCAACCCTGGATGTGGTGCTTGAGGATATGGTTTGAGGGTGAACATTGTAGAGTAGGGATAAAGGCTGGACGTGGTGGTCCTGAGGGGCTTTTCCAACCGGAATGTTTCTGTGATACAGAACCATGAAAAAGACTTAAGATAATAAAAAGAAAGGTAGTATTTATTGCTTGTCCTAAGCAACAGGAGAAGCAATAAATACTAGTAAATCCTAGTAAAAATTACTAAGCAACAATAAAGAGAATAAAGAGAAGAGAATATGGTGTGGAAGTGTTAAGAGACTGGGACAACAAAGAGATTTATTTAACTTATTCAATTAGGAAAAAATATGAGGAAGCTAAAGTCCATGCATACTATGATACACATAAAACTCCTAGATTAGTAAATTCCTAAACATCAGATTACTGGAGAATATCACAGTGTATTTCCCTGCTTTCTGGTCCCTGCCCTGCCCAGTGTTTTCCTAGACACTAGCTACTGATCATTCACTGTTAGAAACAGGACAATTGGGTGCAATGACTTTTGCCTACAGGTGGTCATATGGCATTTGCATTGCCACATTGCACCTCAGTGCTCTGGTTCATCAAGATAAGAAGATAGCCAAACAAACCTCAGATGTGCTTAGCCTTGACTGGGCCATCTGTTTGGATCTAGCAAGCTTGAACAGACTTCAAGCTCCCTGGCTTCTCCACAGCCAGTAAAGCAATTCCTGTGTTACCATCTGCAGTTTTGGTGCTGAACAGGTCCTGAGGCTGATCCTGGCCCTTAACCAGATTAATACTTAAATCCATGAATCCAGACATCCTAAACAGGTAGGAACTTTACTTGGTTGGTTTGTTTAAACAGAAATTTTATTTGGTTGGTTTTGTTTTTTTTTTCTGTCCTACCACGTTCATTGAGATGTGTGAGAGGGTTTTTTTGTTGTCGTTGTTGTTTTTTGTTTTCATCTGATATTCCTAGTTCCAGGGAAATACTGATAGGTCATTAACTGCAGGGCTCCTGCTGCCACCTGTTTTAAACTTAGGTAGATTTGCTCTACTTTTTTAGCATAGTAACAAATTTTAATAAGAGTGCCTATATTTGTCAGCAGCTCAGCTGCTTCATTCTTAAACACTTTCTGAGTCTTAGATATATACCATCTGCTCTTAGAGACTTGTTACTCTTTCATTTATCCCTTTGCTTCAGCATCTGTTCTTCTGACATCTTGATTTCTCCTGAAGCTTCATTTGTATTACCTAAAAATACTGACACATTATGACTCATTGCCACCTGAGCAGTAAGCTACCTAATTATTTTTTGTAATTACCAGGTCAGTTGATACATGCTAGCAACTACTTAGTCTATATTTAAAAATCAGCATAGAAACCTAAACAAAGTAGCATCAACTAGCATTCAGTTCACTTGGAATCTCTTGCCAATGCAAATTTTCATTTTGTTGTAGAATTCTGGCTAATTTTAAGCAGAAAGAGTAGTGTGATGTTGTCAAGGGTGGGGGGGGGTGGTGGTTTTACTACTTTGGAACTGCCTCACTAATATGTCTGTAAGCAGAATTAAAAGGCTCAACTCTAAAGATAAGCAGAAACAAGAGATTAGCTAAAATTACCTTTTCTCATTTTATAGTTGTTTGTTAGGGATTTTTTTTTCACCTTGGAGAAAAATCAGAGATCTGTAGTCCCAGTTAAACAACAGATATTAATACAAACATATTCACAGTACTGCAGGATATATTGATCTGTAGCTGCTGTAATTGGTTTCTGTACCCTAATGATCCTTTCTCCACTCCTTAAATCCAGAGTTGCAAAGGTTAGACTGTAAGATGGACATTTCAGAAGGTTTTGCAGGGTCTTGGAAGATTTTTGTCCCTTTCCTAAGAAACTGTGGTACAAGTTTAGTTATCTTTATGTTTCATAATTAAACACTGATGATATGGAGTTATCTTAAGGTCTAAGGAAACTGATCAAAATTCAGTGAAATCAGTGTAACAACTTTTACTAATTTGTAAAGAGATCTAAAAGCTCTTGCTTTATAAAACAGGCCCTAAAAGTAGGATGGAATAGTGGTTTTTTCCATATATAAAAAAAGAAATATGTTGTTTCATAATCTGTACTGGATTAATTTCACTTCAGAATCAGCTACAGTAGAAAAAGTAATTATTTTAACTGAAGAAGACACACAGTTCCCAGTTTATGGAAAGGTCTTTCCTGGTAATCTGTTACTAGGAGAAGAAGACAAAATCACATACAAGATGGCTACTGATTTGTAAGGAATTACACTTAATTGACAAAAACCTGCACATTTTATTTTCATATTGTTTATTTTTTCCAGGTGCCAGATCTTCACTGAGACGCATTGCAAAAAAACCCAGGAGAGATGCATAAAATACTAATGGGGACTTCTGATAGAAAACAGCCTTTTAAATTCTCACTGGGTCCTCACTGAGCAAGAAAAACAACATCATCTGCAATCAAAACTGACTCCAGGTTAGAAGTTTTAATCAATGTTCTGTTATAAAACAGATAATTAAGAAGGTAAGATGCTGGTTGGTTCTTTCTTCCCTAAGTGCTGCATTGTATCGAGACGGTCAAATTTCAGAGAAAAATTGTTTGGGTTCTGGATGGAAGAAAAATGTTTTATTATCTCTACAGTAAGTAATACAGAATTTTCCTCTGCATCCTATGGCTTAATTCTCACATATTCATATGACTGCTTTTATAAATACACTCATTACTGGAATGGGCTGCCCAGGGAAGTGGTGGAGTCAGCGTCCCTGGAGGTGTTCAAGGCGGGTTTGGACGTGGCACTTGGTGCCATGGTCTAGTCTTGAGGGCTGTGGGAATGGGTTGGACCTGATGATCTTTGAGATCTCTTCCAACCTTGGTGATACTGTGATAATTTCATACATTAATGCATATCACAGTTAATTTCCTCAGAATCACCCTACTGAATAGACCCTACCCTTTTTTCTTACTTAGATTTTTGAAGAGAATCTTTAAGTGATTTTCCTCTCCGGATCACTATACAGGGTATTGGCATTTCTGGAAATCAGCATCAGAACTTGAACACAGAGGAAAATTACAGTTCATTGCAGCAGTTTTCCCATATGGAATAAAAAGGCTAAGGCAGGGCAGAGTACTTGCCCTGCGTCCTTACAAAACAGAAATGTCCTTTGATGCTTCAGCTACTGCCAGCAATAAAACAGAAAGCAAAGCTGCAAGATAGTAAAAACCCTAATTTTAGCAACTTGGGAGTTGTGTAGTTCCTATCTGTCCACTCAGGAGTGGAGTCTCTGAAACTCTTCCAAGGAAATCTGTCTGTGTAACGTAGTTCCAAAGTAGCAATCTTCATAACCTTCCTACTGTATTTACATGGAAAAAATACCAACTCACCTTCTGGCTGACAAGATGCCACCATCAACAGAAATAACAGCTCAAGGATAGATGCATGTCAAAACCAAAGAAAAATGATGAAATATATATCACAACCCAAGCCTTCAAGTAACAAGTTCTATTAAGGCTCAACTTTTTTATATCCTGAGAAAATAACTTATGCAGGAGACAAATACCTTGCGTATTGTGATGTATATGGATTTTTCTTACTCTGTGTAACTGGGTAAAATCTGCAATATTATTCAAAAGATAAAATGTTCTCAGAGTTCATAGAATCATAGAATGGTAAGGTTGGAAGGGACCTCAAGGATCATCTAGTTCCAACCCCCTGCCATAGGCAGGGACACCTCCCACTAGTACAGGGCACTCAAGGCCTCCTCCAACCTGGCGTTGAACACCTCCAGGGAGGGAGCAGGCACAATCTCCCTGGGCAACCTGTTCCAGTGCCTCACCACCCTCACTGCAAACAACTTCCTCCTGACATCCAGTCTAAATCTCCCCTCTGCCAGTTTAAACCCATTGCCCCTTGTCCTGTCATTCCAAGACCTTGTCAATAGTCCCTCCCCAGCCTTCCTGTAGGCCCCCTTCAGATACTGGAAGGCTATTATCAGGTCTCCTGGAAGCCTTCTCTTCTCCAGGCTGAAGAGCCCCAGCTCTCTCAGCCTGTCCTCATAGCAGAGCTGCTGCACCTCTGATCATCTTTGTGGCCTCCTCTGGACCCGCTCCAACACTTCCATGTCCTTCCTGTGCTGGGGGCTCCAGAACTGCACACAGTACTCCAGATGAGGTCTGACCAGAGCAGAGTAAAGGGGTAGAATCCCCTCCCTTGCCTTGCTGGCCACACTTCTCTTGATGCAGCCCAGGACTTGGTTGGCTATCTGGGTTGCATGTGCAAACTGCAGGCTCATGTTGAGCTTTTCATCAACCCAGACTCCAAGGTCCTTTTCCTCAGGGCTGCTCTCCAGCCAAATTGTCAAGGTTTTGTCAAAACCTGTGCTTGCTACTTCCCACGCTACATCGAAGCACTAAGGCCAGGGGCACTGCTGTCTCTAGACAAATACACTTGGGTTATTCAGAAAAAGGATGGGAAGCATGCAGTTATTTGAAATCATGTTGTGTAGGTGCACCATTGCCCACCTCAGCTTGCTATGCGTGATGGTTGTTACACAGCTTCTTCCTCCTGCCCCACCTCCCTCCCGGCCAGGTCTGATCTGCGGCTGTACATGTATTAGATGAAAGCTCATGAAGAACACCTGGGAGCTGAAGCTCAGGATGCAGCTACCCTTTCTTCCAGCACTGCCAGTCTCCTTGTCACTCCCTGCTGAGGAATATAGGAGTGGCCACCAAGAAATAAGCAGGTTTCTTCCAGGATTTGGGTTGATAGTTGGACACGATGATCTTAGAGGTCTTTCCTAACCTTACTGATTCTATGATTTAAGCTTCCACAGCTTGCAACAAGCTGGCTTTATGAAAAAGCTAACAGATATGAATAGACAACCATACTCACATAGTATAGAAACGAAAAGCTTATGTATGCATGTGTGTATCCACACACACATACACCTAACTAGGAGGGCTCTCATCTCTTTATTGGTTCTTATTTTCATCTGTTAGCTGTTTTATTTTGTTATTTTGTCCTCTTCTGCCCCTCCACATGATTTCTGCCTGAAGCACTTTGAATCCAGCAAGCGAGAGACACTTAGTCAAGACAGCAAGGAGAGAGAACAGGTGACAGAAAACAAATAGAAGAAAATTAATCTACAGACATAGTAGAGTCCAGAAACAGCTCATTTAAAACTGCAGGCTCTCTCAGCTTCATCTTTTCTTTGGAATGATCTTCACCTATGCCACTGCCTATTAACTTTTCTTACCATACCTATTCAAAACGTCTTGATCC
This sequence comes from Eubucco bourcierii, assembly GCA_013396675.1. Lineage (NCBI taxonomy): Eukaryota > Metazoa > Chordata > Aves > Piciformes > Ramphastidae > Eubucco > Eubucco bourcierii. The sequence goes on from VWZE01018418.1 coordinate 65,046, forward strand.
TAATTTGATTCTAGTTGACCTCAGGTGGCAAATGCTAATACAGACATTGCATAAGCAGGAAGAAAACACTTTCCTACATATTTCTGAATTTTAGTTTAAATGACTTCCCTTAGTCTGTAAGAATAAACACTGATTTTTGTTTTTTTCTTTGCATAATTTAATGGGGCTCTTGATTCTCTGTAGCTGTTTTTCTAACTTCTGCACAAAAGATGTCTTGTTAAGCAACAGAGTAACACATATGTAACCCCAGAAGTTATTCTTAACGGACATCTGCAGGATGCTATAATGCAGAACAACGATGTAGACTTGAAGTATACATTCCTTATCTATTTAACAAGGTTAATCTACTGTTAGAAATTTCAATAGACAAGCTAAAATTACTTTTTCCTCTTGAAATAGTACTGTGCCTATCATCTTCACCCTGAAAACTATGAAGAGACCTGTGCCATTAATAAAAATAAAATAAATACATAAGGTGTTAGGTCAATGGTTGGACTCAATAATCTTAAGAGTTCTTTTCCAACTGAAATAATTCTATGATTCTATAAATAAAAAACAGGCAATACAAGGCTGAGGACACAAAGTTCCAGGACTGGCAACAGCAATGAACAAGCTGAGAGCATCTCTTATTCCAGTATCACCAAGGTTGGAAGAGACCTCAAAGATCATCAAGCCCAACCCATTCCCACAGATCTCAAGACCAGACCATCGCACCAAGTGCCATGTCCAAACCCACCTTGAACACCTCCAGGGACGGTGACTCCACCACCTCCCTGGGCAGCCCATTCCAGCAGTCAATGATTCTCTCAGGCAAGAACTTTCTCCTCACCTCCAGCCTAAACTTCCCCTGGTGCAGCTTGAGACTGTGTCCTCTTGTTGTGGTGCTGGTTGCCTGAGAGAAGAAAGCAACTTCCCCCTGGCTACAACCACCCTTCAGGTAGTTGTAGACAGCAAGAAGGTCTCCCCTGAGACCTTATTCAGCAAGCTCTGGATCTGGGCTTTGGCCCTATACTATGCAAGTAAGTACATATAAATTATACAGTGTACACACAGGCTACAGTATCTTAGAATCACAGAATGGTAAGTTTGGAAGGGACCTCAAGGATCATCTAGTTCCAACCCCCTGCCATAGGCAGAGACACCTCCCACTAGTACAGATCACTCAAGGTCTCCTCCAACCTGGCCTTGAACACCTCCAGGGATGGAGCAGCCACAACCTCCTTGGGCAACCTGTGCCAGTGTCTCACCACCCTCACTGTAAATAACTTCCTCCTGACACCCAGTCTAAATCTTCCCTCTGCCAGTTTAAACTCATTGTCCCTTGTCCTGTCATGGCAAGACCTTGTCAATAGTCCCTCCCCAGCCTTCCTGTAGGCCCCCTTCAGAAACTGGAAGGTTATCTGTCATAACTATACTTAAAGCTACCAGTTTGAGTTATTGAACAAGTATGGTACCTGATTATGTACAAAGCCCTCAGGCTCATCTTTCACAAGCAACAATGACAAATTTGCCTGAATAAGACACCCAGGCTCAAAATTAGTACTGCTAATTCTAACTGTATGTCACATCAGTGTTCTTCTAACAGGTGTTATAAAATACTAATCTGTAACACAGCATGTTTCTAGCCATCAGGAGTTCATTGAAAACCCCTGGATATGGAAAGCAAGCACTTAAAAAGACACAGGACAAAATCTAAGTCCACAGTTTGTTACAGATTTTGGGTTTTAAGCTCTCTGGTTTGAAGGCCATCCTGTGATTTACCAGAGACAAAGGAGATTTTCAGCTTTCAGATTCTTCTTACTGACAATAAACCAATTATAATTCTAGAAAAGGAAGACTTACACACATTCATATAGTTGTAGATGTTTACCAGAGTTCTTAACTGGAAATATGACATCACCATTGTCAGTCATTATTGATGTCAGAAATCAAGGTTATTTTAATACACAGATATATTTTTAATCTCTCTTATAAAAACATTCTTTAAGTCTGCTTACTAAAAAGCCTACTTCTAAATTCTGCTAATGTATGACCACTAATTGTATATATATAAAAGCACCTTTTAAAAATTCACTAAAAAGCTGTTCTATTTAAGATAACATACATCAGCTATCTCTTTTTCTTATCCACATCACAGAAATGACAACTCCTGAAGGAGTCAACATGTTTCCATTAAGGGAAGGTACATGTGTAATTTTCTGTAGTAAGAAAAAAAAAATATCAAGCTTTCTGACACATTCTTTACAAGTGTTTCAAATATAGTAAGTTAGGAAACAAAATCTCAGCCCTTGTCCTGTTGAGTGTTAATAAATTTCCATCTGGTCACTTAGGAGCTCTGCCAACATTACCACACAAAAAGCCTTTGAGTTGCCTGAATGTTCAAAAGCACTTTGACAGCTTTTTTTTGTTTACCTTTTTATTTTTTTTTTTGGTCAAGTGTGCACCTAATAGTGTACAGATGGTTAGGTTCTAACAAGTTTATTTCCATGTAAACTTGAAATTAACCTTGCAAGTAAACTGCTGAAGTTTTGCTTTGGGTTGTTGCTTGGGTTTATATTTCTTCTCTAACATTTAGGATTGTTCATTCTGCTGCTGTTCCAAGTTTTGTATTAGGCAAACGGAATGTGAAAGGAAAAACCTCGTGCACAGTTCTAAAACTGCAAACACAGTAAGAAACTGATTAGCCTGTCCAGGGCCAATGGAATGGGAGTAGGTAATATCTAGTTCAAGTTACAGCAGAGAGCAAATTAACTGTTCAGTATGGAAATATGGGAAATGAATCTCAAAAAACACTCTGAGCAATGAGAGAGATTTCAGCAACGGATGGACACTACACTCAGTATAGACTCATAGAATAGTAAGGTTGGAAGGGACCACAAGGATCATCTAGTCCCCATAGGCAGGGACACCTCCCACTAGTACAGGTCACTCAAGGCCTACTCCAACCTCGCCTTGAACACCTCCAGAGAGTGAGCAGCCACATGTATGTATTAATTATCACAGTATCACCAGGGTTGGAAGAGACCTCAAAGATCATCAAGTCCAACCCATTCCCACAGACCTCAAGACTAGACCATGGCACCAAGTGCCACATCCAAACCTGCCTTGAACACCTCCAGGGACACTGACTCCACCACCTCCCTGGGCAGCCCATTCCAGCAGTCAATGACTCTCTCAGGCATGAACTTTCTCCTCACCTCCAGCCTAAACTTCCCCTGGCACAGCTTGAGACTGTGTCCTCTTGTTCTGGTGCTGCTTGCCTGAGAGAAGAAAGCAACCTCCCCCTGGCTACAACCACCCTTCAGGTAGTTGTAGACAGCAAGAA
>VWZE01018418.1:70689-85847 GCA_013396675.1 Eubucco bourcierii
GTTGTATTACCTTTTACTTGTATATTTCTGTAAATATTGTGTATATAGTGTAAATATCTGCTGTACATTGTGCTAAGCTGTAAATAGAGCTTCATCATTTAACTTCCAGCCGACTGAGTGCTAGTCTGGGTCATTTTATAAAGTGTGGGGGGGTGGGGAACTCCCAAACCTTCACACATTGTTTCCTTTTCACAGCCTGTAATATAATTTTCTCCATTAAAATATTCCAATTAGCCTCAAACCAGCACACTGTATTAAACTTGTATATAGTTGTACATATTTGTATGATATTGTATATATATGCTTGCAAATTGTGCTAAGCTGTGAATATAAAAGCTTCATTCTTTAACTTCCAGCCAGCTGAGTTTAGTCTGGGTGGTGAATCCTTTGGGGGGGTGGGGGGTAGGTGACACCCAGAACCACTACAGTGCATCAACACTTGGAGGTCCTAACATGTGATGAGAATGAGATGTTAGAGAGAATAAAACTAAAAATAAGAGACTATTTTTGTTGTTGCTTTAATTAATTTGTGGGCAATTCAACAAAATGGCATTTTGGATGGGATCTGAATAGAAAGATCTTTGGTCTGACATTCTCTTCCAGCTCTGGGCTGTGGATTTAATTAAAACTAGCTGCTGCAGTCTTCAAAGCCCTAACGTATGTATAATTAGGACCCAAAGAGGAATCTACTAGAGGAAAAAAATGTAGGTCTGAGCAGTGGAAAAATAGTGACTAACTTAGAAAACACTGAAAATTTTTCAGGAAAGGCTATAAAAGACCTAATAACAGCACATAATGATGTTTCTTCATGTTCTATAATTACTCACTTAGTGTTACATTTTTAAAGGTATCCTGGTGGATTAAATGAAGTTGTCAGTGAAAATTAATAATTAATGCAAGCCGATTTGGTACTTCTGGTCTGAAACCTTGTATTTTTATCAGTTAATAACTGTTCTTTGTTTTCATACTTTGTTTTTGCATGTGATCACGGAATACAAATTGTTGTACCTGCCTGCAGATGCATCCTATACTAGAAGAAGTCTGTACCTTGAGTTCTCTTTCTAAACGGTAAGCCCTTTAAAAACTCTTACATCACAGAGTCTTGAAATTTCCAGACCTCTTCCAAGCTAAGAAACTGGAGTTTTGCCAGATCCTCAGGCACCTAGTTGTAACTTCTATGTTGATCATAGCACCCTTAGCAAACTCTTTTCTCCTGGTTCAGCTACTGACTCCAGTTGCTCCATGGTAGTTGCTACCATGTGTCCTATACTGATACAGCTCCCGCAGAATGATGTTAGAAAGTTGATTACCTGGCACAGGATATAACACCAGACACTGAAGGGGTCAGACCATGTGCTTCAACAAGGAGCATAAATATTTTCTCTGACATAACGGCTGGAGAGCAGCCCTGAGGAGAAGGATCTTGGAGTCTGGGTTGATGAAAAGTTCAACATGAGCCTGCAGTGTGCACATGCAGCTCAGACAGCAACTGAGTCCTAGGCTGCATCAAGAGAAGCGCGGCCAGCAGGGCAAGGGAGGTGATTCTGCCACTTTACTCTACTCTCCTCAGACCCCACCTGGAGTCCTGTGTGCAGTTCTGGAACCCTCAGTACAGGAAGGAAGGACAGGGAAGTGTTGGAGCTGGTCCAGAGGAGGGCCACGAGGATGATCAGAGGGCTGCAGCAGCTCTGCTGTGAGGACAGGTTGAGAGAGTTGGGGCTCTTCAGCCTGGAGAAGAGAAGGCTTCCAGGAGACCTGATAGTAGCCTTCCAGTATCTGAAGGGGGCCTACAGGAAGGCTGGGGAGGGACTATTTACAAGGTCTTGGAACAACAGAACAAGGGGCAATGGGTTTGAACTGGCAGAGGGGAGATTTAGACTGGTTGTCAGGAANAATTATAAAGGTCATTTTCTATCCTTTCTTTTACATTTTATATAGATATAAATATAAAAACAACGATCATTGATAAAAACAAAGCTTAAAATAACACACCAAAAGAAATTAAAGTAATTATTAATTAACCAAAAGAAATTAAAGTAATTAATTATTAATTAATTATTAAAACAGCAAATTAAATTTGCTGTTTCTAATTAAAAAAGGTATAAAACATTCTGTCATGCAACAATACTTATTCAATTTCCATTTTCCTTCTTGACAATAAGATGTATACCCTAAACCTGATGATCTACTATCCTTGTCCTCATAGTTATCTTGTTATGGCAACCTGCAATTTTCCCCCAATTTCCTTCTCCACCAGAAGGTTGAGACTTGCAGTCTCTGCATCTTGTCAGACTGGAGGACTTCATAATGATGTCCCAAAGACCACATACTACTTTTATTTGAAGTCTTAACAGTGGTTTATGTTGTTTTCCAGGGAACTTTCAAAATTTGCTTTTGTTTTATTTAATTTCCCCCCAAATAATAATTTTAAACCTCACTGCTTTTAATTACAAACTATGTGATAATTACAAACTATGCATGAAACCTTTCAGGCCTCCAAACACGAATGTGAAGTTTACAATGGAAGTGACCTGCCATTTCTGCTATTGCTTGGTTTTGAGTGAAAGTGTGTTAGAAAGAGATCAGTTACCCAACACCTGACTCTAAACCCCTTTATTTACGAACATCTTACAATTAAAAATTCACATGGTGGTAGGTGCTCCTACTGAAGTTACTCCTGCCTGTCCCAAGTAAGAGAGGGAATGACTGTCATGTAAGAATGTGCCTTTCCTCTCAGAACACAATTGTTAGAACCTCTAATTCAGTAATTTTCCTTAACCACAGAAGGGCTGATAGAAATGTGACAGTCTCCTTACGCCTTGAAGAAAAAGACTTTCAGTAGTGTCTGACATTGATGACAGATACAAAGAAAATTAAGTCAATCCTGGACAGCACTGTTTCCTGACTGATGAGATTCTCTGTGGGTCAGCAATGAGCCCTTGGAGCCAAGAGAGTCAATGGCATCCTGGGCTGTATTGAGAAAAGTGTGTCCAGCAGGTCTAGAGAGGTTCTTCTCCCCCTCTTTTCTGCCTTAATGAGACCACACGTGAAATATTGTGTCCAGTTTTGGACTCCCCAGTTCAAGAGAGACAGGGACCTGCTGGAGAGAGTCCAGTGGAGATCCACCAGGATGACTGGGGGACATGAGCATCTCCCCTATGGGGAGAGACTAAGAGCCTTGGGGCTGTTTAGTCTGGAGAAGAGAAGCCTGAGAGGATCTCATCAACATCTATAAATATCTGAGGGGTGGGTGTCAAGTGGAGGGGGCCAAGCTCTTTTCAGTGATCAGCAGCAGTAAGCCAAGGAGGAATGCATACAAACTGGAACACAGAAGGTTTCACCTCAACATGAAGAGAAACTTCTTTACAGTGAGGGTAACAGAGCACTGGAACAGGCTGCCCAGAGAGGTTGTGGAGTCTCCTTCTCTGGAGATTTTCAAAACCTGCCTGTGTGTATTCCTGTGTGAACTACCTTAGGGGATCCTGCTTTGGCAGGAGGGTTGGACTTGATGATCTCTGGAGGTCCCTCCCAAGCTCGAATATTCTGTGACTCTGTGATTGATGCCACTTGTCCTTCAATTCAGCAGTCTAGCAGAAATTACTGAAATGGCCTCAAACCAACAGCATGAACTTTGTAGGCAGATTCTGGTGCCCACATCATGTAAATTGAAGACTGTGTTGTTGGTGTTGTTCATTCAGCCCCTTATAGGGCCAAAATGTACTCCAGAGTTTGTTTTTAAAGGTATCGTGTCTTAAACCTGGTGTTACTAAGATTAGGAGACATCTGTGGTTAATCCCTTTAGTGATAAATATTTACCTATTAATGCAGTTATTTGTTCTCACAGAATCACAGAAACATTCAGCTTGGAAAAGGCCCTAGGGATCACCCAGTCCAACCAATAAGCCTACTTTGGAAGGTCCACCCTAAACCACATCCCCAGTACCACATCCAAACAACCTTTAAACACATCCAGGGTTGGTGACTCTCACATAGGAATGCATCAATAAAAACACTGTAATGATAGATCAGCTCTGATGCTCTCTAAAAACTGAATTTTCATGTAAGCCTGATAAAACCCTGTATACTCAGATGGTAAAATTAAAACTGCACAAAATGTTTAATATAACCTGATTTTACAGAAAGATTTCCACAAAGCCTGCTAATATTCACAGAATCAACCAGGTTGGAAGTGACCTCCAAGATCATCCAGTCCAACCTATCACCCAGCCCTAACCAATCAGCTAGACCATGGCACTAAGTGCCTCATCCAGTCTTTTCTTGAACACCTCTAGGGACAGCAACTCCACCACCTCCCTGGGTAGCCCATTCCAATGACAATCACTCTCTCTGTCAAGAACTTCCTCCTAACATCCAGCCTATACAACCCCCAGCACAACTTGAGACTGTGTCACCTCATTCTGTTGCTGGTTGGCTGGGAGAAGAGACTGACCCCCATCTGGCTACAACCTTCTTTCAGGTAGCTGGGGACAGAAATGAGGTCACCCCTGAGACTCCTCTCTCCCAGGCTAAACAACCGCAGCTCCATCAGCCTCTCCACATAGGGGTCTCTTTATATTCTGCATGACTGCTGCAGTTGTGAGTGATCATTAACCTCTGCACAGTATTGAAGAGCTTTATTTAGTAAAAAAATTATACAACACTGACAGTCCAGTAAACATGGCACTGATGTTCTAAGGCAGCACATTACAGTATGTATGCACAACTGGGTAAATCACAACCCAAATGTCACAGGCATCAAGTATTGCTTCAAAGCACCATGATGAACATTCAAATGAGTAAGATGTATCCACTGAAAAGACATTTTTGGAGACAGAAAACCTGCCAGTGCAAAAATCAAGTGGGGAAAAAAAAAAAAAGAAAGAAGGGATCCCCAAAAGAAAAGGTTACTTTGTATGCCTTAAATCCCTTAATTCTTAATTAAGCTATGAACTTGGCATTCTGCAAACACAGATGTGTTTGGACAACATCCCGAATAACAAGTGCAATGCTCTCAAGATACATGTAGTTGTAGGAAGCTCAATAAAAAGGGCAACCAAGATTTCATGTATTTTTTTCCACAAGACATTATATTTCAAAGACAAGCTTTCTGCAAAATGCCACTCCTTACATTAAACTGCAACTCGTGCACTTCCCTCACAAGCCAGATCCAAGCGTGTTTCAAAGTGGAGGAGTGATTTGCTTTCACTGCTTAATAACCATCTCCCAGACTAAGTAAAGAGTCATATTGACAGAAACTGAAAGGGATCAGGCTCTGCATAAGATCTGCAGCTCTCTAGAATGAAAAGAGGTCAAGCAAGTCCTTGGGATGTTTCACGAGGGAGGCACGGCTCTGTGACAACCAGGCACAGTTGTAAATATTATGGTGCTGAAATCAAGAATGTCTGCTGTATTTTCAAAGATGTGTTTATGTCCCTGATGACCAAGCAGATCTTGGCTGACATTTACATCACAGAGGGAAAATTAAAAATCCAGTTTATATATAGAGATGGCTCTAGGAAGCCTACCTCTGATGGTCCCATTCATCTGTCACCAAATTCTGGATAAATGTAACCTTTCTCCTTTTGAAGTTTCACATGCATTCAGCTTAAGCCCAAATCCAGAACTCTCCTAGTCCTCTGAGGCAGTTTAATAACTTAAATCCATGTATTAGCCTTTTTGGGAGCTCTGAGGGAGAGGTTCTTTTTGGCCCTTCTTAAAATGTGGCTCATACATACAGGCAACACAGGAATCCCTAGAAAAAGCCACTAGAGTCCAACAGAAAGTAGATGACAAAACCAGGAAAGTGCCTTTTGCATATTAGCTTAAACATGAAAACAAACAAAATCATACTCTCTGCCTGAAAGGACTCAAACACTCTTTCCCAGAAGCACACTCAAATCAGATTTTTATATTTTTCATGTTAGAACTGAAACACTTTCTACCTCTTCTTGTTGAGATGTAGTTTATATTAAGCACTCATTGCATAAAACAAATGAGTCACAGGAAAAAGCACTGGAACTCAACACCTCCACCGTTTAAGAAATGTGCCTTGACTAATAGGCTATGAACGCATACCACTATTAGGCTGTTTTCTGGTCTGTTTCAGGGCATGGCTTCAATTTTGGGCAGAGAGAATCATAGAATGGTAAGGTTGGAAGGGACCTCAAGGATCATTTAGTTCCAACCCCCTGCCATAGGCAGGGACACCTCCCACTAGTACAGGGCACTCAAGGCCTCATCCAATCTGGCCTTGAACACATCCAGGGAGGGAGCATCCACAACCTCCCTGGGCAACCTGTTCCACTGCCTCACCACCCTTACTGTAAAGAACTTCTTCCTAACATCCAGTCTAAATCTCCCCTCTGCCAGTTTAAACCCATTGCCCCTTGTCCTGTCATTGCAGGACCTTGTAAATAATCCTTCCCCAGTCTTCCTGTAGGCCCCCTTCAGATACTGGAAGGCTACTATCAGGTCCCCTCGAAGCCTTCTCTTCTCCAGGCTGCAGAGCCCCAACTCTCTCAGCCTGTCCTCATAGGAGAGCTGCTGCAGCCCTCTGATCATCTTTGTGGCCTCCTCTGGACCCGCTCCAACACTTCCATGTCCTTCCTGTGCTGAGGGCTCCAGAACTGCACACAGGACTCCAGGTGGGGTCTGACGAGAGCAGAGTAAAGTGGCAGAATCCTCTCCCTTGCCCTGCTGGCCACGCTTCTCTTGATGCAGCAAAGTCTGGGCTGTTCTCTTTCCTGTGTAAATGTGTGTCTATGGGTGAAGACGGTACCCCTACTGGATCCTTCCTCCATTCACATGTGAAAAGGAGAAGGAATGAATGTTCAGACTTTCATAGAAAAGGTACAGGCATCCATTTCTAACAATCCCAGGCCCTGAGCTTAAGGCCAAAACTGTGCTGATCAGAAAACGGTATGTATATTAATTACAGGTGGTTTCTTGCTGAGCTCAGTGGTTGAAACTACTCTGGACTCTCCAGGTAGCATTTACTTAAATAGCCAAAACTCCTGGCTTGGTTTTCTGAATGCCACACTGGGAACCAGCACCTAAAATCCAGAGCCTACACGTAAAGCAGTCTGTCCTTAACGATACATTTACAGAGAAACTTCCACTGCAGTGGAACTAATGTTTTTTAATTTTATGCCACTTTCAATCTCAGAGAACTCTATCATTGTATCACTGTGAACTGCAGCTCTGTGTGTACACTTGTCTATAACCTCACTGAACTACCCAACACTGGCAGACTTTTAGGACTCAGCTACCAATCAACTGCCAGTCCTTTCACCATCAGAGCTGAAAGATGCAGGCATGCTTCACAAGGCAGAGATGCAGAGAACAGAAGTCAAAACCCAGCATGACTTTCTGACAGGTGATTTCCTGAACCACTCCTGCATGTAACACGGATGCTGCTTCAGTACAACTGAGTGCACCGAGGAGTTATTTATGGACTGCTTGACAACCAAGAAAGAGTAAGAATCTTTGCAACAGTCTTGTCAATAGTCTGAAAACCACCCAGCAATGTGCTCTACCCCATCCTCCACTGGGGATCTTGCACCAACATTATAAGGAACAGCACAGTCTTCTCTGTATCATGTGTTTCTAGTGTTTGTGCCAAGGAAATTACTCTTGGTCAGCATATATAACTCCCACAGATGCCAGCCACAAATGGAGCACAGTTGAGGAAAGAATCTCTCCTATTAAGTTTTCCAGTTATGGGGTTTTTTTCCTGAAACTTTATTTTCTCAGTTATAAGTGAACCTTTGAATATGGAAGGTAGGGAAAGTAGAGAAATTAATAGTTCAGAAGCTGTCACATGTTATAGGAGGAAAGCTTAGAGATATATTTCATGGAGTAAATGTGTAGATAAAGCACAAACCTAAAGCTGCTGTCAATTTTAATTACTGGTGATATGCTGAGGTTATAATGAAATGAGGAAAAGACCAGGGTGCTTCAGTAGGGTATCACAGTATCACCAGGATTGGAAGAGACCTCAAAGATCAAGTCCAACCCGTTCCCACAGACCTCAAGGCTAGACCATGGCACCAAGTGCCACGTCCAAACCTGCCTTGAACACTTCCAGGGACGGTGACTCCACCACCTCCCTGGGCAGCCCATTCCAGCAGGCAATGACTCTCTCAGGCAACAACTTTCTCCTCACCTCCAGCCTAAACTTCCCCTGACACAGCTTGAGACTGTGTCCTCTTGTTCTGGTGCTGCTTGCCTGAGAGAAGAAAGCAACCTCCTCCTGGCTACAACCACCCTTCAGGTAGTTGTAGACAGCAAGAAGGTCTCCCCTGAGCCTCCTCTTCTCCAGGCTAAACAATCCCAGCTCCCTCAGCCTCACCTCATAGGGCTGTGCTCCAGGCCTCTCACCAACCTCGGTGCCCTTCTCTGGACATGCTCAAGCACCTCCATGTCCTTCTTAAATGGAGGGACCCAGAACTGGACACAGTACTCAAGGTATATATCAGTGCAGGTTTGTTGCTGCTGATACTCCAGAAGCTGCACATAAGAATGACAATTTTTAAAGGAATTATCAGGTTTGATATCCTTCTCCATTTTATTAATACACAAAACCCTCCTATGGGATGTTACTGAGGTAATACAGAGTTAAGGATTGATCTTTAAAGCAGTATTTATAAGGAAAATTGCTAATGTTTCAGCTACAAACACAGGCTAAGTCTCTCCTTCCTTGAAATAGGCAGCTAGGTAAAACGAGTAGTAGTCTGGAAACTTCTCTATTTCAAATCTCCTACAATTTCAGTAGATTACAGGACATGCACACCACCTTCTGTACCTCATCTACACAGGAGGCCTTCTCAGACTCAGCATTTCCCTATTCTATGTCAGCACTTCTCACACACAATCAGAGCTGAACTCCTCTACAGAAAAGACTATAGGAAGGCCCAGAGGGAGAGAACTAACAAACTCTACTAGCACTGAAGAATCTAAAATACCCCAGGAACTATGTCTGTGCATTTCCACCTTGCCATACTGAAGTCTGTCTTTCTGTGAGCAGGATCCACTGCGATAATCCTTTGAAAAACAGCACTGTTATGTCCCACTAGAGAAGCACTAAATGGCCCTGTCAAAAGGAATTATTCTCTGATGTGGCTGAGCAGAAGTTTTTATTGTCCTATTTCAGGCCTGCATCACACTCTAGAGGGATAAAAATAGTGGCAGATACTATCAAATAACTCTGATAGTGTAGACTCATCTGCCATGACAAAAAGTTTATAAAACTTATATATTATAAAACTCCAAGTTGATAAAAATTTATTACTGAAGCTGGAGGGGGAAAATAAAATTAAAATAACAATACACACATAAAAGCACAATGTGTAACCCTAATTTAGTTTGGGGCTTTTACCTCTATGTGAGCTACGACAGATTGTGGCTATGACTACACTTACAGATTCAAGAAGGCTTCCATGTTCTGGCTCATCATATTCCATGTCAAAGAGAGCTCAAGTTATGCAATGTCCCCTGTTTAGGTAGCAAGGAAACTGGGTGAGTAAACAAGGTGTAAGCCACAGCATGCTCAGTAGGGTTCTCACGAATGATCTGGACCCAATGGTTTCCCACCAATTGCTCCTACAAGTCAATCTCATCAGCTATGTAATGTAGCACAGAATAAAACTGAAATCCCACTTAGGTTACAACTGAGAATCCACATTTCATTATCAGTGTGATTCTGCAGAATTAAGGTTGTTGGGCATGTACAAATTAAGGTCTGCCATCCTCTATCCACTTGCCAGTAATGACTGCCATTAACTCATTAAATTAAATGATTGCCAGTAACTCATGCAACTGCAAATGATACTCTAACAAATGCTCCTAGGCATTTCTGCAAGAATACAGACTCCTTTAGTTTTCCTACATGTCACAAACATGAAGTATTTATCATTGCTTTATTTAGTAGCAAGAAGTCATAAGTGAGTCTACAGAGCCCTACATGAACTGGTTAAACTGCAGGTTTTAGGTATGCAGTTTGTGTTTGAAAGCAGCATAGCCTGAAGGTAGATATGCATTTGTAATCCTCTGCAGACAACCCTCAATTTTGGGGAATGGCTGAAATACCAAACTGCAACCTAGAAGCACCTTTCAGAAACCTGAGGATTGGATTAACAGAAGTCTTCTGATGTCCAAAAAGGACAAGTGCCCAGTTCTGCAGCTAAGGCACAATAACCTGAGGCATCGATGCAGGCTGGGAACAAACTGTTGAAAAGACCCGGGGGTTGCAGTGGATGCCAAGTAAAACATGAGGCAGCAGCGTGCTCTCAAGGTAAATAAAGCAAGCTGTATATTGGTTGTATTAGGAGCATGGCCAGCAGATGAAAGGCTCTGCTTGATGCCTGGCAAGGATCTGTGTCCCCAAATTCATTGTCCTGTTCTTGGTGTCACAGATCAAGAAGGATACTGTAAAACTGGGGAGAGTCTATGGCAGGGCTACCAAGATACAGGCATTTGTTCACAACACATGACATGTAAGGGGCAGTTGGGGGCCTCTTTATTCTGACAAAGAGAAGGCTAAGGGGAGCTGCAGTTACCTGAAGGGATGTAGCCTCTGTAACCTTTAAGCAGTAGCTAAACTCAAACCTGACCTGGTTCTAGTGTTGGCAACGGTTCCAGCTTCAAAATCCTTCCAAATGACCATTCTGTATTTCTTCTATGGTTCCATGCAACTGTTGAAATTTCAGTTCAAAACACCTTCACTGTTTCTACCACAGAGCTAATTACACTGCCTGAAGGGAGGACACACTTATTACAAGTACATCTAAGCCTTGCTGTGTGACAGAAATGTAACTGCTTGGTCTTACTAAGAATTAGCAGAGCACAGATTGGAAAATCCTGATCTGACTATTCCGGTTCTCTAACTCTTGTGTAACAGATCTTCCCCTTTTCTTCCCAAAGATCCAAGTACCCTTTTGTTGTACAAAAGGTAGCAGTTTGGAGCTTGAGTCCTCCAAACACAGGTAACAGAAGACTCCTTTGTATGTATAAAATTACATCTTTTCTCTTACTAACAAACCATTTTTTATTGTGAGATTCTTATCCTGCCCTTACTCAACAGCGTATGTATCATTGGCACTGCCTGAATTCCCACATAGGAGAAAGCAGACTGTGATTATAAAATGTCACAGAGGTTAGGTCTTACTATTGGGAAAAAGCAATATGTTGAGTATGATGAAAAATCATCTTGATTGGTAAATCCTTCAAATTATTCCAGAAGGCTCTGAGCACTGTTTTAAAGAACAGAGAAGACAGTCTCCTCTACACTGTGGTCTTTGGTTGTAAGGGCAAACAAAAAGAGCGTGAATGAGGCTTGCTTTCTGTAGCAATATTTTTTAATATTGAGGGAAGATTACTAATTATTTTTATCTCTGGGAAAAAAAAAAGAAGTATTAAAAATGTCAATTATGGTTTAAAAAAAGAATCTCAAAATTTGTTATCTGAGAGTGTGCATGACATAAATGGAACAGAAGTGCCACAGAGGAGATTTTGGGAACTGTTTACTAGAGTAGCTACAAAAATATATTAACTCTCCACATCCCTCTTAAAACAAGTGTTTAGGAACTTCCCAGTCTGTTAATTATTAGGAGATATGCATATAAGGAAATAATTATCAGGTGAATAGGAGCTGTGGTCTGAAAACAGGTCTTTGAAAATCATTGCTTGAATTCTAGCTGTCATTATTTGCATCTTGGTATCTCTATTTGAACACTATTTGCATCTTGGTAATCTCTAATGCTGCAGTGTCACACTAGATAACCACCTCTTAGGACCAGTGATTTCACATATATTGAACCAGCATCTCTTTCGCACAGCATGCCTTTCAATCATAAGGCTACTTGTTTACTTTCCTGTCTCACAGCTCAAGGTAAAAACATAGTTTTCACTACTTCCCATTTTCCTATCTGGGTCAACAGCAGCCTTCTGCAATACATAAACTTTAAATCTTGCATGAGAATGAACATAAAGAGGAAGACACCTTTTTTGCAATCTACTGGTTTGGTCTTCTTGTATTCACTTTTTATAAGAAACAGGTGGGGTAAACTAACTTTAAGTTTGGGTTTATTTCCCTGTTTCAGTTTTCACGTAGTTAAACATAGTATTACCTTCACCCTCTCACTTAGGCAGCTATTTAGATGAATCACAGAAACATTCAGGTTGGAAAAAGATCCTCGGGATCACCAAGTCCAACCGATAACCCTGCTCTGCAAAGTTCACCTTAAAACACATCCACAAGCACCGCAGCCAAATGACTTTTAAATACATAGAATCATAGACTGGTAAGGTTGGAGGGGACCTCAAGGATCATCTAGTTCCAACTCCCTGCCATAGGCAGGGACACCTCCCACTAGTACAGCTCACTCAAGGCCTCCTCCAACCTGGCCTTGAACACCTCCAGGGAGGGAGCAGCCACAACCTCCTTGGGCAACCTGTGCCAGTGCCTCATCACCCTCACTGCAAACAACTTCCTCCTAACATCCAGTCTAAATCTCCCCTCTGCCAGTTCAAACCCATTACCCCTTATCCTGTAAGATAAGGACCTTCAAGACCTTCTCAACAGTCCCTCCCCAGCCTTCCTGTAGGCCCCCTTCAGATACTGGGAGGTTACTATCAGGTCCCCTCGAAGCCTTCTCTTCTCCAGGCTGAAGAGCCCAAACTCCCTCAGCCTGTCCTCGCAGCAGAGCTGCTGCAGCCCTCTGAGCATCCTCCTGGCCTCCTCTGGACCTGCTACAACACTTCTATGTCCTTCCTGTGCTGAGGGCTCCAGAACTGCACACAGTACTCCAGGTGGGGTCTGACGAGAGCAGAGTAAAGTGGCAGAATCACCTCCCTTGCCCTGCTGCCCACACTGCTCTTGATGCAGCCCAGCACTCAGTTGCTGTCTGGGCTGCATGTGCACACTGCAGGCTCATGTTGAGCTTTTCATCAAGCCAGACCCCAGGTCCTTTTCCTCAGGGCTGCTTTCAGCCATTCACCACCCAGCCTGTATTTGTGCTTGGGATTGTGCCTACCCAGGTGCAGGACCTTACACTTGGCCTTGTTGAATTTCATAAGTTTGGCCTGGGCCCACCTCTCCAGCCTGTCCAGGTCCCTCTGGATGGATATCCATGCTTGGTGACTCCATCACCTCCCAGGACAGCCCATTCCAATGCCTGATCACTCCCTCTGTGATTTTTTTTTTTTTCCTAATGTCCAGTCTAAACCTACCCAGTCACAACTTGAGACCATTCCCTCTTGTTCTATCACTATTTACCTGTGAGAAGAGACCACCAGCAGCCTCTCCACAACGTCCTTTCAGGTAGTTGTAGACAGTGATGAGGTCTCCCCTCAGCCTCCTCTTTTTTAAACTAAATAGCCTCAGCTCCTTCAGTATCTCTTCATAAGATGTAGTCTCCAGGCCCTTCCCCAACTTTGTTGCACTTCTCTGAACTCAGAAGATGCTTCAAGATCTCACTGAAGAGGATTTTTATAAATGACTGAGTTTTTAACAACTGTTATCCATGACTACAACATGTGATAAACAGCGGAAGCAGTTTTAAACTAGAGCAAGTTAGATTTAGACATTAAGAAGAAGTTCTTTACTACGTATGAGGCTGGTAAGACACTGGAATGTGTTGCCTACCCCATCCCTGAAAGTGTTTAAGAATTGGCTGGATGAGCCTTTGCAACAAACTGGACTAGTGGGAGGTGTCCCTGCCCATGGCTGGTCAGGGTGAAACTAGCTGATCTTTAAGGTCTCTTCCACCTCAAACCATTGTATGATCTACCTTTTTTCTCCAGTGCTTGAGAAGCCAGATTTCCTCATCTGTGTCTGACATCACAATACACTGAAATGACTAGTCTTTTGAGAAGACAACTCCTAACTGTCTTCTGCTGCAAGTTCTCCAGTGCACCAAACATCTGCAGCTTTTTCTGGCACCCACAGCTGTGAGTGATTGCAGCCTCAAAACTGTATACAGATTTAAAAACCATTAATTCCACTAGACTGTGATGAGTGTTTTAAAATGAGACTCCAAGTCATCTCAAATATGAAGGCATCATATGTATCATTTTATCACTTACCACTTTATTACCCATTATCCAATGGGCATTTATGACCAGGCAGAATATAAAAGCTACAGTTTGGGCCTAGTTACCATCTTAAATCAAATTTGCCTTCACTTTATGCATAATAAAAGACACTGGAGAACTGAGGCCATAATCTGACTACACAGAGGCTTCAGCAGCAAAGCTTGTTTCAAGAGATTACCTTTGCTAAATACTCTGCAAGCAGGCCACTTAAAGCACTCCAGTACAGCATCATTTAAAACTACAACATACACTTAAACTTGTCATTCCATAGAGATTTCTGTATTCAAATTAAAGAAATCATGTCTTGACACCAAATGAGTTTTACTTACATTAAATTAATGCCTCTTTATAAGCTGTGTTGAGCATGCAGATCTTTCATGTGAAAGCAACCAGACTTTCTTGCCTGACAATTTTACTTGACCCTTAGATTGCATTAGATGAGGAAGCAGAAACCTCTAGAGTTAAAAGATTTGAATGATACACTCAACAGTGGGGACAAATAAGTTCCACAAATACAGAGCAGAAAAATATGCTCAAGTAAACAAGCAGAATTTGCCTTTAAACTTGGACTGTTCTTCTGAAGGTCAGAAAATTACACCAAAGTCATTCACATACTACAGAATGAAAGCTTAAGTACAGAACCCTTTATGTTACATAAACAGAACAACCACAGTGGCCATCAAAACTTACTCTGTTTTTTGAGAGGTAAAAAACCTTCCAAATTGTGACCAAAATCAGAAAATCCCTGTTTTATTAAAACAGCTGCATTTACAAGAAGTCTGAATCTGAGAAAAAGAAAGAACACCAAAATTATTGAGGATTTGCAAGAATTCCTGATTCAAGGTATCAAGTCTGATACCTTGATCTCAGAGTTCATAGAATCATAGAATGGTAAGGTTAGAAGGCACCTCAAGGATCATCTAGTTCCAAACCCCTGCCATAGGCACGGACACCTCCCACTAGTACAGGGCACTCAAGGCCTCCTCCAACCTGGCCTTGAACACCTCCAGGGAGGGAGCAGCCACAACCTCCATGGGCAACCTGTTCCAGTGCCTCACCACCCTCAC
>VWZE01018418.1:86039-96902 GCA_013396675.1 Eubucco bourcierii
CTGCTGGCCACACTGCTCTTGATGCAGCCCAGGACTCGGCTGCTGTCTGGGCTGCATGTGCACACTGCAGGCTCATGTTGAGCTTTTCATCAACCCAGACCCCAAGGTCCTTTTCCTCAGGGCTGCTCTCAGCCATTTACCACCCAGCCTGGAGTTGTGCTTGGTATTATGCCTACCCAGGTGCATGACCTTACACTTGGCCTTGCTGAGTTCCATCTCTATCTGCCAAAACAGAGACTAATCTTAATCCACAAGCAGGTTCTTCGGTATACTTCTGATTTTAAGAAATTAATTTCTGGTAATGGGGAAAAAAAAAAAAAGCTTATCTATTTTTTTTTTTAAGCATAAAAGGGGGCAAGCAGAAGAGTTTGTGTTTCAAAATAACTGCCAAATACTAAGCCATTTTGTATAATATGCCTATGAACCAGCTTTCCAAAAATCCAGGACGCTCTTTATGTACAGCCAAAAATGCTCTTTCATTGATGACCATTTCTGATCTTTGAAAAGAAAGCAGTTTGGTTTATATTGTCGCTGACTAAGCTGGCTTCCAGGTGACACCTTGCTGTTGTAATCAGTGAAATACAGAAAACTGTTCCAAATTGGAAGAGCTAAATAGGCTAAAACCAATCCTGTAGCCCTGAGCTTTTTTATCAGAAAGCCTATTTAATATGAATTTAAAGAAAAAAAGGAAAACTAAAACGTGTCACCCCTTGCTAACACAAAGTGCTGTATTATCTAGGGCATTTCTCTCTCCAGCCATCTGTTTTGAACTAGGTACATGCACTAAACTCAAATTTTATGCTCACAAGAGAGCTCTTCCAGTCTTTTCCAGAGACTGTATAAGAAGTCTTAAATTCTACCTTGTTCTCAACAGACCAAAAAAGAACTGCGCTGCCTTTGCTCATAAAGGGAGAAGTTATGGTCTTCATAAAGATAAACAAGCACATCAGATCATTTCTGGGACCAGAATGCATTCTGAAGAAGTGTACTGAATTGATTTTTGTTTCTTTCCACCATTCTTGCCTTTGGAGCATTAAGTGTCTGCACTCTGATATATGTCTTTAGAAGCACAATGTGTAGCAGTCTCACGAAGAGGAATTCCTAACATTTTCTAGGAATATCAAAAAGCATCAAAAGCTACCATCTAATGGCTACAAAGTAAGGTTCTGAAACAATTCTGAAACCATACTTTTTCCCTTTCCTCTGTGCTGCTAGAAGATAAAACAAAGGTAACTGAATGTATATTACTCCAGTAATGTATATATACTCCAGTATCTGAAGGGGGCCTACAGGAAGGCTGGAGAAGGAATATTGACAAGGTCTTGCAATTAAAGGACAAGGAGTAATGGGATTAAACTGGCACAGGGGAGATTTAAACTGGATGTTAGGAGTGAAGGTGGTGAGACACTGTAACAGGTTGCCCAGGGAGGTTGTGGCTCCTCGCTCCCTGGAGGTGTTGAAGGCCAGGTCGGACGAGGCCTTGAGTGAGCTGTACTAATGGGAGGTGTCCCTGCCTATGGCAGGGGGTTGCAACTAGATGATCCTTGAGGTCCCTTCCAACCTTACCATTCTATGATTCTATATTACAACTTATGACATTGTGCTCACCATTCCTTTTACAGGAGGAGGATATTCTGATATGATCATCTCCGCATTATATTTGTTTGTTCTCTGATATAACAAATCATATAAACTATATAATTCCATCAATTTTTAAGAAAAATGAATTTCAATAAATCATTTTCTTTGTCATGAGATATGGCTCTTCATTTGAGATGTTACACATTAGCACAGCACCAAACCAATGAATAAGACATTTTAACAGTGCTTCTGATGGTCAGTATCAGTCCAATGTTTGCCTGTCTAAACAGGAGAGCAAATTATTACATCTTGAAAGGCTAGGGTGATGTATGTTATTTGACATGGTTTCACCAAAACAGGAGAGTTTAAGATCCACTACAGCTGAGCCAGATCCCAGTGACTTCAGTGGTATCAGTGTGGGTTTTGTGTGGGTACAAGAATGCCGTATAAATAGCATTTACATGAAGAGGGCCCATTTCTGTACAATTTCTTTCCTAAGAGATACATTCTTTCATATATTCACATTTATTGTACATAAGGCAAAACTGAAGCATGATTCTGATATTTAACTGAAGGGAGGAAAAAAAAAAAAAAAAAAGATCACTTCAGCTCTTGAAATCAGAAATCTTTCCTCAATAAAGATTGTGGAAAGGGCAGATGATGGAAGATGTTGTCACATATTTAATTAATAAAGACAGAACAGGAGGAGGAGAAAGAGTGGGAGATGGGAGGAAAGAAGGAAAAGAACAGAAAACTGGAGGAGGCAAAGAAGAGGAAGACATTATAGAAAACTGGACAATGAAATAAAGAAACCTGAAGACATAGAATCATAGAATGATAAGGTTGGAAGGGACCTCAAGGATCATCTAGTTCCAACCCCCTGCCATATGCAGGGACACCTCCCACTAGTACAGGTTACTCAAGGCCCCGTCCAAATAGGATGGCTGTGAAAGACAGTGTAAAAGAACTTTCAGATTAAATAGAAAAGACTTGAATATGCCTGTTGTAACAACAGACAGACAACAACAGAGAAGTGTGGGGTTTGCCTGGAAAGTGCATAATGCTCCCTCCCTGGAGGTGTTCAAGGCCAGGGTGGAGGAGGCCTTGAGTGCCCTGTACTAGTGGGAGGTGTCCCTGCCTATGGCAGGGGGTTGCAACTAGATGATCCTTGAGGTCCCTTCCAACCTTACCATTCTATGATTCTAATGTATTTCAGGGACCGCTGCACATAAACTTACTGGTGAGAGGTAGAACTTCTCACAGAACAGACCTAAACAATAACAACAAAAAAAACCAACCCAGAACGCTGGTAGCTGCCATCCCCAGCCAGTAAATTCCCATGTTAACGTGATGGGCTAAAGTCTTTTTTTCAGCCCAATAGTTTTTCTGTGGGGGATTCCCCTGTGATTCTCAGGACATGTCTACCTCAGCGTCTAGAAAGCACTTTTCATTGACCAGTGAGAAGTTCTGAAAAGAGCTTTGTTTTCAGTTAGAGACAATATTTGGCTTCGGTGTGTAACATGCCAGACAACTGTTTGCACAACAATAACCCATCCTGCAAAACATTCTGTGGAAAAGCTTTCACTTTATGGCTTTGATTACGGCAAGATAAAGCACTATCTTGCTGTAAATGGGTGATGTAATTTTTGTTGTGAAGGTTTGAAAACAAACAAAAGCACCACAAAAAAACCAAATCTGATTGGTTTCTGTCAGCAATTCCTTACAGTCACGTTGCACCATCTCTTTCCCTCAGTCACCAATGTTTCCCTGCTTTTCCCCCAATTCCACATGCCAGGAGCCAGCACATCTGTGTGGCCAGCACATTTTCCCTGAGCTTTGTGAAGAACCAGGTAAGAAAAGAGAATCCACAACAGGGTTTGTGGGATGAGAGCAAATGCATTCAATGTAAAGCATAATAATGGATTTCTAAATGTATTTAATCATATCTGACATTTTTACAACAAAAGTGCTCACAAACCAGTGTTATGTCATGGTTGGCTTATTTTTTTTTCTCCTCATAGTACAGCCTGGTCCTGAAATCAGGATGAGGGAAAAGGTAGAGGAGAAACAAATGTGTGGAAGCACCTCGTAACAGTTCATTGCTGCTGCCACTCCTCTTGATGGGCAGGTTCACTCACTGCATTTCCCTGCAAGCAGCTCACTGAAGTTCAGCAGGGGGGTCTCAGCTATTGTACAATAGAGCCCTACCATGATCCAGTGATGCACATTGGAAGAAACTGCTGCTATTGCCAAGCACATCAGACTCAGAGAACGTGAGTTCAGTCAGTTTCCTCTAGAGGCCCAGGAGGGACAAATTAAACATTCTGTGGACAGGGAAGATTTAGACAAGAAAGATGTGTACAATCCTCCTTTGGTTTTAAATCCCTTTTCTCTTCCCATGCTTTGTTCCTGCTGTCAAGATAAAAGAGCATTTTGATTTAAGGGAATCGTTCCAAAGCTTTCATGTAGCACAAGTAACTATTTGGCAGTACCAAACTCAAGTTACGCCTGCAGGATACTGGGTGCTGTTGACTGCCATCACAATGGGCATTTCTCCATAGAGAAGGGATACAGGAGTGAATTTAGCAAGGCTAGAGAGGGAACAAGGTGTGCTACTGGGCATGTAAATAGTGATATGTACTTGCAAGGTTGCATTTAAGGCTAGAAATGTTGAAGTAGTACCATTAACATAAGTTGCTGGATTGTCAAATCCAACACTGAAGACAGGAAGCACTTCTGATACACTCCCAAGAGCAGTTCCTAGGTGCCAGAGATCAGGATGCCCTCAGCAATATGCAGACCACCCCAGCCAAACTCTCCACTCACCCTAGAGACCATATTTTATGATTTTTATATTTAATAGCTAGGATGGTAGGATTTTCAGCATCCATCCATTGAACAGAATTAATCCACAAGGTACAATGCAATTTTAGTTTCAAGTCTGAGTATAACTAAAAGCAAAAGAGGGAGAATGGAGTTTGTAAAGTGCTGGATATAACAGTCTCTTTCAAACTGCAGTCCTCTATTGTATGGAAGATAGGATGAGAGAAGGATGAGTATCTGTTATATCTAAGAAGTTTTTCAGACTAGTGTATTGTAAAGACATTTACTGAGACATAGAGAAAGCAATAAGGATAGAGTTTCAACTGTAGGTTTTGTGCTCTGATGCTCCCAACAACAGTGTATCAGGAAGGTCAGAAAAATGCACAGACAGCTGACAGTGGATGTGCAAGCTCAAGACTACCAAGAGCTGCTGAGCTGTCATCTCAACAGATCTCCCAGACATAAGCCTGTGCCCCGCCCCCAGGCTCCTTGGCAGCCGTGATGTCTCTCTCCAAGGATCTGCTCAATCCTCCTCACATCATCCACACCACAATGTTCAATGCTTAGCTGCTCTCCTCCTTGAATCTCAGACTTCTCACCCAGTCTCCATCTCTGTCATAATTTTTGTGTTATTCTCTGTCCAGTTTTCCCTCCAAGTACATTTGCAGAGCACAGGCAGTAAGCCTGAAAGGCTGCTATCCTCTCCAAGAATTTAAACACCTGTTTAACTGCATTTAATCAATATTGAAATAACCTGTCAAATCTGAGTCAACTGTGAGAGGAAGGGTCCACAATAAATTAAACTTACACACACACTTTGCGTATTTCTTCAAAATTATGTCCATGAGGCTGGTAAGTATCAGTGGATAGAACTAACTGATGGATTTATACAACACTGATTAACTTTCATGAATCTCCCTGAGCTATCACCAACACAATTAATAGTTCAGTCTTTTAATAAAATCTCAGAACTATTTTGTGCCTCAGATGTTCCTGTAATACATGACTAGGAAGCAGCAAGAGCTGTGAAACATGAGGAAAATACAACCTAACACTGAAATGGATCAGTCAAAGGATTTCCTTTGCAAAAGTGGGATTGTAAAAAAATTCCCTGGTATTTAAATGCGATTTTCATGAGGTTCATGTATAACCTAGAAATGAAGAGGATGAAATGAAAGTACTTTATTGATTTTAAACTACAGATTTTTAGCACAGCTTTGGAAAGGTATCTATATTGTCTGAATCTATGCCTATTTTTCATTACAACTACTTCAGACATACACATGTATTTGTTTCTTGATATCAGGCCACACCTTGAGTACTGTGACAAATTTTGGACCCCTCAATTTAAGAAAGACATTGAGGTACTTGAACGTGTCCAGAGAAGGGCAACGAGGCTGGGGAGAGGCCTCGAGCACAGCCCTATGAAGAGAGGCTGAGGGAGCTGGGATTGGTTAGCCTGGAGAAGAGGAGGCTCAGGGGAGACTTTCTTGCTGTCTACAACTACCTGAAGGGTGGTTGTAGCCAGGAGGAGGTTGCCTTCTTCTCTCAGGCAAGCAGTACCAGAACAAGAGGACACAGTCTCAAGCTGTGCCAGGGGAAGTTTAGGCTGGAGGTGAGGAGAAAGTTGTTGCCTGAGAGAGTCACTGACTGCTGGAATGGGCTGCCCAGGGAGGTGGTGGAGTCAGCGTCCCTGGAGGTGTTCAAAGTGGGTTTGGACATGGCACTTGGTGCCATGGTCTAGTCTTGAGGTCTGTGGTGATGGGTTGGACTTGATGAGCTTTGAGGTCTCTTCCAACTTTGGTGATACTGTGAAACCATTGCTAGACAGGTAGCAGAGCTTGCAGGCTATGAATATTTGAAAGGAGATCATCCTTTAGCTTGCAGACTAGCCTTACATACAACTTCTGCAATATTTTAGATTGTTCAAACCTTGGTCTCTTCCAGCCTTGGTGATACTGTGATTTCTTACCAGAATTTGTGAAGATGCATCTGAAAGTGTTTCCAGTCAGAGACATTTCCAAAACATCTGCCTTGCCAGCACGTTTCTGCTTGTACAGTTAAGGTATGTTATATTTATTTGCATGTCCCAAAGCACCCCACACCAAGCTCTGTCCTCTATCTGGCCGAGGGAACTGAGTCCACCATTAGTAAGTCTGCAGATGACACCAAGTTGGGAGCAAGTGTCAATCTGTTGGAGATTAGGAGGACTCTGCAGAAGGACCTTGACAGCCAGAGTCCACTGGCATGAGATTTAATAAGTCTAGGTGCCGGGCTCTACACTTTGGCCACAACCACCCCATGCTCTGAGTACAGAGTGGCTGAAGGGCAGTCAGGCAGAAAGGGACCTGGGTATACTGGTCAACAGCCATCTGGGCATGAGCCAGCAGTGTGCCCAAGTGGCACAGAAGGCCAATGGCATTCTGCCCTCTATCAGGAATAGTATGGTCATCAAGACCAGGGAAGTCATTCTGCCCCTATACTCAGTGCTGGTTATGCCACATCTTGAGTACTGTGTCCAGTTCTGGGCCCTTCAATTTAAGAAAGATGTTGAGATGTTCAAACATATCCAGAGAAGGGCACCAAGGCTGGTGAGGGGGCTGGAGCACAACCCTGCAACAAACAGCTGAGGGAGCTGGGGGTGTGCAGCCTGGAGAAGGGGAGGCTTGGAGGGACCTCATCACTGTCTACAAATACCTGAAGGGAGGTTCTGGCCAGGTGGAGGGGTTTAGTCTCTTCTCCCAGGCAACCAGCAACAGAAGAAGACGACACAGTCTCAGTCTGCACCAGGGGAGGTTTAGGCTGGATGTTGGGAAGAAGTTCTTCACAGCAAGAGTGATTGGCATTGGAACGGGCTGCCCAGGGAGGTGGAGGAGTCCCCATCCTTGGAGGTGTTTAAAATGAGACTAGATGTGACACTTGGTGCCACGGTTTAGTTAATTAAATAACGCTGGACGATAGGTTGGACTTGATGATCTTGAAGGTCTTTTCCAACTTGCTTGATTCTGTGACTAAATGAATAGCAGTTACCCAGTTTTCAGATTTGACAAATTCTCCTGGATATCTGCTGACTCTTGTATTCCTTGAATTACATCTTAAGAATGGTAAGAGATTATCAGGGTTTCCGCAGAACTTCAAAGATACCTAAGCTAGAACCACGCAACTCCCTGTCTGAACAAACATCACCAGGCTGTGTGCACAGCTTTAAAGGCTCCTTGAACCACAGCCACTTCTTCCAGAGTTTACAAATTCTACTAGGCATATCTGGAGCACATTTAAATTTTAATACACAACAGCTATTTTTCCAGCTAAAAGGAAGATCAACATTGATAAATCTGTGGCTTTTAACTATCATTACTATCATATTATGCTAAAACACATTTTGTTTGGTTGCCATTATATTAAAATTTGTAGATAAAACAAATTTTCTAGGCCATATCTAACAAAAAGAGGACCTGAATGATTGTACTTCCAGTGAAAGCTGCCACTTACAAAAATCCCTGACTAGGAAAAGCTCCTTGTCTAACTAAAATTGAAACTGTCATTGAAAAAAAATCCTCCATTAGCTGGAGAACACATATGAACATTTAAAGATTCCCTATTTCCAGAAGCTTAGACATTCCTAATCTGGAAAGAAGTCAGAATCTGAAATGTAATGCCTCCAAGAGTATCAAGACAGCAGGGATGCTCATCTTGAACACACAGCATGTGAACAGATTCAGATGGAGTAGTCCACAATAGAAAGTGGGTTTTCTCTTATGTAAGTAACTAGGTCACGCTCTAATGCCCCTGTGTTATCCTAAAACATGAATTACACCCTGCAACAGAGTTAAGAAGGGATAACAATCAACCTGCTTGACAGATGGCATAGATGAACCTCCATAGTTTTCTCTCCTGTTTGATGGTGATGACACCACTCTCCCCTTTATTTAACAAATGCTATTTTATGTTACAATCTTTCTCTTTTTTTCCTGCTTTTTTTTTTCTTTTTAATTTAAAAAAAAAAAAATTAGAAATAGTTAACTTCTCGGAACTTCCAGAAATAAATCAGCTTTACTTGAGGAAGATGCAAAATTATGAATCTTCTCAAGGACTGTCAGATGGTACTACAAAAAAGGGGCAAAAATTATCTGATTTTATTTGCTTTGGTGTTTGTTTGGGAGGGGGTTGTGGTTTTAGGTTTTTTTGTTTGTTTGGGGTTTTTTGGGGTGGAGGTAGGAGGGTGAAAGGCACAGGGTAGAACTCTTAATTTCTCCTATTTCTTATGTTGCTCCACTCATCCATCTATTATCCTTGCTTTTCCTCTGTTTCTCATATTTCTATCACTCCACAAGCTCCCCTTAAGGGATTTTTGTTCCCTTCTATTCCTGTCTTGGTAGCTTTCTCATTTCTTCTATTACCACTTAGTTTCCTTCAGGTTTCTGCTGTTCTTTTACCTTTTCTCTTTGCACTGTTATTTTGATGCTATAGAAAGCTGGATGTTCCTCACAGACTTCTGAAACTACCTCTGAAAAATCTGTTCTCAGGAAGCAAACTTGTGAATGAAGTTCTTAAACTAAAGATCAAGACAAAATCAGTTGATTTCAGTCTCACATAACAAAAGATCACAAATATTGGCCTGAATGCAGGAACAGTCTTCATTAAGGAAGGTCAGACAGACTAACTTAACCTCTCTGCCTGCTTCAGCAGCACACTTTGAGGAACTTGAAGTAAAACGTTGCAGTCCAAACGCAGTTTCTTGTGTGTTTGTGTTTTACAGTCAAGACTCTTCCCAAAACCATTCTCATTTTTAGGAAATGCTAAAATAACATTTTTATACTGGCTGAAACTAATGTACTCTGGCTCATTAGAATTAATAGACTGGTGTTGCTGGAAATCTCACTGTCTTACCAAAAACTTGGAAAGAACTAAAAAAAGAAAACTAAAATTATTTTGTGCAATTGCTGTATGTCTTTCCCAAGCAGTTTATTAGGTTGACTTGCATTTTTTAATAAGAAAACACTTACAAGAACTCTCAAGATATAAGTTAATTTAATTAGCTTTTATTCCTCTCACATCTGAGGCTGCTGATTAAATTTTTTAACAAAAAGGAGGCAACTTTGTTCCTAATCTTCCCAGGAGCAATATTGCACGCAGCCATGCCTGAAGGTTTCTGCCCTCTGGCCTCCTTTAGCTCCTGAACTGACATCCAGAGGACAGGCAGTGTCTCGTTACAGCCCGACCAGTGGTTCTGTTTGGATTTGGTGTTTGGCCATCACCAGGCTGGCCCCAAAACTTGATACATAAAGAATTACCACATGCAACTAAGTGGAAGACAACTTCCAGTATATTGGGAAGAGAGAGGCAACATAAATCTCTGTCCTGACAACAGTATGGCAAAACGGATAGCACTTACAGATCAGGATGCCATGGAACCCTAGGCGTTAAAAGGGACCTTGAAAGATTATCTCGAACCCAAAGCCCCTGCTAGAGCAGGACCACCTAGGACAGGCTACTCAGTGACTAGTTTAGACAAATCCTGATGCAGTAAAACTACATTTACTTCAACCAAAGCAAAATGGAGCCTGGAAATTCACCCCCTTGCACCAGATTCATCTCCATTCTCAGAGCGCCCAGGTCCCTGCTTGCAGGCCAAACAGTTTTCTCTGAAGGCAGAGCAGAGCTCCTGGACACAATGGGCACAGGAGGTAACTAGAAATCATTCTTCTCTTTCTCAGTGCTATTTGAGAATGGCTGTAGTTAGACTTGATTCAACATAATGTTTTATAAAAAATAGAGATCACACAAAAGACATTGACGCAGACATTCCTTAACTGCTGGTGCTCAGACAGAACTGAGCCTTCACAAATAAATCCATCCATGTTATACAGCTTGTGTACCTTACATATCTAGTCACCAGGTTATTACTGCTAGGCACTGTATAAAGAATCTAGAAGGTTGCTTCCAGTTTGATGTCCAACTAAGCACCTAACTGTGTATGAAGTTTCAAGAGAGTACATTCCCTTTCCTGCTAACAAAACAGAAAAATCTTTACTTAAAAGTTCACATTATTACAGACCACAAGATCAACATTTCAAACAAACTGGTATGTGTCATTAAAAAAAAAAAATTAAAATTGTGATGTGTAGTTGCATTCTGGATAAAAACCCCTTCTATGTGGTGTTTCGCCACCTTTTGCAGCCCATGGATTACTGGTGGCGTGACTGTAACCCGCTTACAGTAACTTCCACGAGACACTGCTCTAAAACCATAGAATCATAGAACGGTAAGGTTGGAAGGGACCTCAAGGATCATCTAGTTCCAACCCCCTGACATAGGCAGGGACACCTCCCACTAGCACAGCTCACTCAAGGTCTTATCCAACCTGGCCTTGAACATCTCCAGGGAGGGAGCAGCCACAACCTCCCTGGGCAACCTGTTCCAGTGCCTCACCACCCTCACTGGAAAGAACTTCCTCCT
>VWZE01018418.1:97467-107566 GCA_013396675.1 Eubucco bourcierii
TGCTGAGGGTGCACTCCATTCCTCTGTCCATGTCACTGACAAAGATGTTAAACAGGTTCCTTTTTAGTATAGTGTTTGTGAGAGTATATCAGTTGTGGTTTTTTGAGGTTAAGAACAGCCCGGGGAAAGGGGTAACTGAGAAGTTAAAAAACCTGCAATTGTTCTTGTGGTGGATGCACATGTCATCTCAAGAATTTAAAGCGCTCTACTACCAGAAGTACTTAAGGCAACCTGCCTCTCAAAACTGAAAGTTGAATATTGCTTGAACTGTACTCCGACACAACTTTAAATGCAAGCAACAAAAACGGTAATATTGGAAAGAACTGTTAGTAACGACAGGAGGAAACAACCGCCATGAGAATGTCTTCAGAGGACTACACCCTCAGAACCAGAGTGGCTGCAGAGATATTGCTATACAGTGAAGATAATGCAGATCCATCCCCACATAATGTCTTTTAAACAGCAGAAATGTTTTGATTGGAGTTAGGTTACACTAGAGTTCCACTTTATATCATTAGTACACAATGATACCACGCCAACCTTCATAAAGAATGTATCATATGTTTAACTGCAAGACATAACTACAGTCTGTCACAATACACTTGTTTGTTGAACACCGTTTATGGAACGATGTACAACACACAGAAAGTGCAAATTAATCCTTGATTCAATCTTAAGAATTTTCAGCTTTTATGCAGTGCATTAGCAAAAATACTACAGGCTGAATGAGAGAATCTACTTCATTGTTTGTATGGACTTAAATATAAATCTTAAATATGGAAAGTCATTATTAGTTGCTAGTCAACATGAAACTGATTTCAGTCCTTGACACCAGGGATAACAAGACCTGCTGCCTTGATTTAAAAAACAGTGGAATCAGGCCTGATACATCAAGTGAGGGGAAAAAAATTTTCCTCTATTTTCACAAACAATCTCTCTGACCAGTTATGAATAAGTGCTGATAGATTTTACAGGAAAATCACTTCAGTCTTCCTGAAAAGAGGAAGGCCTTGAGTAACCTGTACTAGTGGGAGGTGTCCCTGCCTATGGCAGGGGGTTGGAACTAGATGATCCTTGAGGTGCCTTCTAACCTTACCATTCTATGATTCTATGAAAATAATTGTAACTACTCTTACTTATGCAGGAAGCCATAGCCACATCTCACAATATTTCACAAACTTACCTGCAACCAATGCACAGACTCACCTAAAAAAGGACTGCTGTGCTCATTCTGCACCAGTTTTTCTGAAAAGCTTTCAGATGATGCCCTGAAGTTTTATTTATGGAAGCCAGAACAGAGTTAGCTACAACTAGGCTTTAACAAGTATGATTAGATTAATAGTTCTACTGTGTGAATGGAAGCAGGAAACAACACAACTAAATTCTAGTGTCTTTTCCACCTACATGAAAAGAGAAATCTTCACTACACTGTTTTAGTTTTACCTAATTCTGAATCTGATAGTTACACCTTGCACCTAACCCAGGCAGCTTCTAATTTTACAATTTTCTCCAAATATTCTTCACTGTTTTAGAGTTAACTAACTATTTACCCAAGATGCTGCAACTGCTTCTTGCCACGGAAACTTCTAGTTAAAAGTGAAAGATGTGTGATCTGCAAAGAAACTACTGATTTACCTAAGGCCACAGGAAGTGCTGATGTCAAACCCAAGCAGAATCCAGGAACTTCCACCTCCTTACTCTGGTTGCAAACAACAGCTCCTTAGCCCTCCAGGTCTGCATCTGGCAGACTGGTTGAAGCTTTGGCAGCTCAAGAAGGGCACTCCTTACCCATCTCTGGTATCTATATTATAGCAAGATTTATGCAAAATCTGTTTTACAGCAGGTGCTTAACACTGGGAGAGCTGTAGGGCACACAAGAGAAAGGGGTGGAGAAGACAAATCATTTAACACTTTGCAAAGAAAGAAATACTCTACTTTGCAGATTCACATGGCATGCCTTGGAAGCTCCATGCAAGTGGAGATCAGCGTGAAAATACTTAATTGCAATCTTAAGATAAAAAAGGCAGAAGTAATATGGCTGCATTTGTATGTATGAGTAATGCTCTTTCCAAAAGCCAGACAAATACGAAGATCCTTGTGTCTTTTACAAACAATGTACGGAGATTATAAAATAATCTCCTAATCCTATTACCCCAACTATCTCCATTATGCAAACAGTAACTGGGAAAGCGTCCTGGGGGTGCCTTATATAACTCCTTGCTCTGAACGCCCCTTCGCACTCGGGCAAATTCTTTTCCCTCATCCCCACTTGAATTCACAGTCCAGAACAGGAGTGCCGTGCGGCGAGCACCGCTGGCTGCCTAGCCGGGCGCCGGGCTGGGGCAGAGCTGGCCGGCACCAGCGCAGGAGCCTCGGAAACTTCGCGCCGCAGGGGCCGGCTAGTGGCCACGGCAGTGCTGTAGATACTCGGCAGAGACCCGCTGCCGCCCCGACCCTGCTCCCGGACTTCGACAAGGAGCGAAGGAAGGTGGCCGATAAGGAAGTTGCACCAGTCGCCCCTCCCCGCCTGCCACAGACGAGCGGGCGGCGGCCTCCGGGGGCAGAGGGGCGGCGGCATGAAGCTGCACGGTGCGGAGCTGGGGAGACTTACCCATGGTGCCGCCGCGGCCTCCTCCTCCTCCTCCTTTCCCTGCTGCTGCTGCTGCTGCTTCTTCTGCCACGGCGCAGCCTCCGCCAGCGCGGAGGGAGCCGCGGGAGGCGTGTGCGCGGAGCGGGAGGGCGCGGCAGGAGCTCGGAGCCTGCGTGCGGCACGACTATGAGTCAGGGTAGCACATCCGGGCAAGGCCGCCTGGGAGACACCCCGCCCGCCCGGCGGCACCCTGCCGCCGCCGCCTCTGCCGCCGCCGGCGAAGGGCGGGCAGCCACGGAGCGGGGAGGCGGTGCGTGAGCCGGCGGCAGCGCCCTCGGCCGGGAAGGAGGGAGCTGTAGGGCGAGCTCCCGCGGGGAGCAGAAATTCCCGCCCCTCTGCGCGGTCCCGGGTCTTCTTTGTTAGAGGGGCTGGGGCGCTTACCGGGGATGCTGTGGCGGTGAGGGAGTGGGGGGCGCTGGGCCGACCCTCAGGAACGGCCGCGAGCGCACCGCGTGCTAACCGCCCCACCCCTCCCCATGCTGGTGCCTGAGGCCGTTCCTTTTTTTTCCCGTCGCCCTGCACCTGTCCAGTCCTCCAGGCAGAAGGAGCTGAGCTTTTGCAAAACTGCGAGGCGGCGTGGGGAACGTTTTTGCCATGATGGTCGTCCCTGGGTATGCTGAGAAAGGCAGGCTGCCTCGGCGGCGGCTTGTGGCCGGGGCTGCTGGCCAGTGAGGGAGAGCGGAGCTGAGTGGGCTAGGCATTGGGGCAAAGGTCGGTGGTCTCGGAGTGGGCAGGCAGCTGTCTCTTGGAAGTTCTCTGGGTGTTCCTGGCCGCAGTGCGCCAGCAGCCCTCCGCCGCGGGGTCGGGACCAAGTTGAACCTACCAGGGAGTTGGTCACGTTATTTAAGAATATAGGATCAGCTTATGGCAATTCTGCAGAAAGGATGAATTAAGAGGGATGGAAAAGAGGATTTTAGGTGGACTGCGTGTGGAGGAGAAAAGCAGTGGAGGGAGCTGCCAGGTGAAGTCCAATTGCTGTACGTTTTGCTGAACCAACATTGTAAATTTACGTACAAAACTGACAAGGTAGTTGTGTGGAAGACATTTTAAATAAGAAAATGAGTCACTGTATTCGGTGTTCCCTTCTTTTCACCCTGGGATACCCATCTCTATAGTGCAGGGAACAATGTGGAACTGTTCAGTTTTACAGCCCTTTCATTGGGAACCATCTTTGGGTTGTGGTTGGCATTAACTCTTGTAGCATTTTCACCTTTTCCAAATCTTTGCATATTTATGTAGTCACTGGTTTACCTCAGTAAGTCTTAAAAGTATGGATAAACTGAGTGGGACCAAAAAATGTGATGGAGAGTCTTGCTTGCTCTTATGGAAATGGATAGACCAGGGACAATTCAGATCAGTGATGCAAAAAGGAGTTGAGGATGAGTCACCTCTCTCAGTGGCTTCACAAGTGACAGCAGTAATCTCTTCCACCAACAGTCAGCCACCGCCAGGGGTTTCCTCTCTGGAAGAGATCCTGGGAGCTTTCATGCCTATAAAAGGCAGTGGGATACGACAAGCAAAGAATAATTCATTAGTTCTGTGGAGTAGACTGAAGATGTTGGAGTTGGTCCATTTACTTTGGTGTAGCCCCATGATTCATCAACACTTTCCTTAGTACATCAGAATTTTGCAGTTAACTTCAGCAGGGTTAACCACTGCTCCAGTATGCAGAGCCTATCATCAGCTGATACTGAAAATTACTAGATGACCAAATGGCTTTTGTTACTGTTTTCTTTACAGTGTGGCTGCAAATAGTTCAAACCTGGACATGTTGGATTTTTAACTGCAGGGTTTGTCTAATTCAGTGTCTAATAAAATAACTGGATTCTTTAATGAGTCTTTGCAATGGGAAGTTGTAGGGTTTTCTGCTTCCATCAGTTTTCAGATCTTGCCTGAAATTTGTCTTTGTCCTTTGTTTTTGCCTCCTCCTTTCTTTTGCTCGGTTTTATTTTGGCTTTGTAACTGTGTCCCAAATGTTTCCTATACTTTTCCAGGGGAAAAGGTAGGGAAATGACGTTCTTTCTGATCTGTTTCTGAGGGATCATGGAGTAGATATTCCACAGTTAATTCATAGTATTTCCTATCTGGCTAAAAATCCCTGTAAAATGACTGGGTTTTACAAGTGTACTTGAATGTTCTAACTGAAATGTCCACACATGTCTTTATAAGACTGTTACTATTAGGAAAGGATTTTAAGGACAGTGACTTCCAGAGAGCTCTACTTTTACATTATTTATGATAATAAAAATTATCATAAACATGTCCTGGCACTACCAAACATCTTTGGTTCTAATTTGCTTTAGTGGATCCAAAAAGCAACGTGCAAAACTAGGGAAACTTCTGGATCTTTTGATGGGATACTTATTCTAGGAGAGAAAGAACACTCCAGAGGAGTTGGCAGCATGATTTTTGTCAATCTTAATTAGTTACAAGTTTAAAATGGAACAAAGGGACTGTTGTAAAAAGAATTTTTTAAAAAATTAACCCCCTCCTGTTCATGCTGCTGAGTACAAAATCCTCTATGTGTGGCTACTCCTGGCATAGTGCAAAACGAAGAGGAGTCTTCCTCAGAGGAATTTCCATTTCCAAGGGACTACATGGAAGAGTTTTGTGCCGTCAGGCTTTACCTCCTGTATCTGTGGAAGATAACAGGCAAAAATCAGTGCATTGATTTTTATGTTTTTAAGTGCTTAGCACCTGTGAAGTGTGGTGCCGTGATGCCTATGAGAGTATCTCATTAAAAACAGTGAAATTATGGAGTTCTTGATGTATTCCTTAAGGAAAAAAAAAAATACTAAGCCAAGTTTCTGATGGAAGGGTGGTTGTAGCCAGGGGAAGGTTACCTTCTTCTCTCAGGCAAGCAGCACCAGAACAAGAGGACACAGTCTCAAGCTGTGCCAGGGGAAGTTTAGGCTGGAGGTGAGGAGAATGTTCTTGACTGAGAGAGTCATTGACTGCTGGAATGGGCTGCCCAGGGAGGTGGTGGAGTTGCCATCCCTGGAGGTGTTCAAGGCAGGTTTGGACATGGCACTTGGTGCCATGGTCTAGTCTTGAGGTCTGTGGTAATGGGTTGGGCTTGATGAGCTTTGAGGTCTCTTCCAGCCCTGGTGATACTGTGAAATAGTCTGGTGCTGTCTGTGAACTTGCACAAGGAAAACAGGACAAGCTACCTCTTGAGCTCTTTCTGTCATATATGAAAGGGAAGACCACAAAGTGTGCACAAGGAAAGAGTGTTGCCAGGGATGCCTGAGGGTAAGCTGCTTCACATTTTCCATCACATAAGAGCAGTTATTAATACAGAAGTGGACACCCGACCTTGTTCTGTGATAACTCTTTCATGTTCCCATATCTGGTGTGTAAGTAGGCATGATAAAGCCTTCCTGGTAAGTGATGGAGGTTGAAATTGGAAAACCCCAACCTTGTACTTTTAATCAAGTTTCTAGCTGTGACTGCAATTTAAGTACCAGAATGGCTGACAAGGGAAAGTGAATTCTGAGGAACACCAAAGGAGTTTGTGTTTCTCAATCCCAAGCTTTCATAAAGAAAAGTAACCTGGCCAAAGGGAAAATTTTCATGTGTTGTGTGTGAGTGCATATGCATTGTGTCATGCAACAGTACTCTCTCTTGAAAATCTGGGGTTATATTTTTTTGGTGATTAATATCTCCTGCTTTCTTCCTGGGTGTTGGAGAGAGTCAAAATGGCATTCATAACACATGAAAACAGTAGCTATAAGCTAGTCTTACATTATGGAGCCGAAGGACCTTTCCTGCTTAGTGGGGAAGGGATTTCTTCCTTCTCCCATCCAAATATAATTGGACAGTTACATTATTTTTGGTTTGTTTGCTGGAGTTTTCTATTGTAGCTTTTGTAGAGCCCTCAAGAAGACCTAGGACAGCAACTGGAGGTCTCCAAGATTATTTTGTGTGCATGAAATCTACTTTGGGTGACCTAGTCATAAGATCTGGGCTTGAGAAAGACTGTTGCTAGGTGAGATTTGTGGGGGTCTTGCCTATATTTGCCTTTCCCTTCACTACATGAGGTGGTTTGCCAGCTGAACTTTGTAAATCTCAACAAGTATCTCATCATGTGGCTGTCTTAAGTGTGAGAACTTGGTAGTTCCCATTCTTCAGTGATGATACACAGCTGAATTTGACTGAACTCCATTAGGGTTCAGGTCAGTATAGTCAGACTGATCTCTGGAACATCCAGGTTAAATTTATTGGCCTGTGATATACAGGTGACCTAATGGCCCCTGCTGGCAGTATCGTAGAATCATAGAATCACACAGGTTGAAAGGGACCTCTAAAGGTCACCTAGTCCAACCCCCCTGCAGTGAGCAGCAACATCTTCAACTAGATCAGGTCACTCAGAGCCCCGCTGAGCCTCACCTTGACTATCTCCAGGGATGTGGCCTCAACCACCTCCCTGGGCAACCTCTTCCAGTGTTCAACCACCTTCATTGTAAAGAATTTGTTCCTAATATCCAATGTTAGTCTGCTCCTCTCTAATTTAAAACCATGGCTGGTCATTCTGTCACTGCAGGCATTTGTAAACAGACCCTCTCCAGCCTTCTTAAAGACCCCTTTCAAGTACTAGAATGTGACAATTAGGTCTTCCTGGAGCCTGCTCTTCTGTTGGCTGAACAATCCCAGCTCCCTCAGCCTGTCCTTATAGCAGAGGTGCTCCAGCTGCTTGATTATTTTTGTGGCCCTCCTCTGGACTTGCTCCATCACGTCCATGTCCTTCCTGTATTGAGGGCTCCAGAGCTGGATGCAGTATTCCACATGTAATACACTTAAGGAAGTGATTCAAGACAAGTGATAACAGAAGCAGTAAAGGATAAACTAGCTTTCTGGTTTAATGTTTCATAAGGGCAAGTCAGAACTCAACTTTCCTGGGCAATTTAAATACCATAGAATGAAATAGGTTGAAATATTCAAAAGGGATTTTTGTCTGCAGTCATATCCAGCCGTTCTGTAAGAAAATTCTTCTCAATTTTGACTGGCTGTTATCAGTTAATTTAGTAATTTTCCTGCTTAAGTTAGAGGAATGTGAAATAAATTTTAAAAAACCAAAACAACCCAAACATTTTCATAGAGTCACACCATTTTTTCCTGGTTATCTGCAAATGCACAATATTGTTGGGTAAAGGCTTATTTTCATAGAATCAGTTTTTGCTGAAAAAGACCTTTAAGATCCTTGTGTCCAACCGTTACCTAACTCTGCTAGGTCTGATGCTAAACCATGTCCCTTAGCACCACATCTACATGTCTTTTAAGCGTCTCCATGGATAGGAATTCAAACACCTCCCTATATAGGGAGCCTATTCAAGAGTTTTTGAACCCTTTCAGTGAATAAATTTCTTCTAATACCCTATCTTAACCTCTCCTGCTGCAACTTAAGGGCATTTCCTCTTTTCCAGCCACTTGCTATTTGGAGAAGACCAAAACCCACCTTGCTACAACCCCTCCTTGTAAGAGTTTGTCCCCATGACTCTTGACCAGCTTCATTGCCCTTCTCTGGGCTTGCTTCAGGACTTGCCCTTCATGAGCTTATGCTACCTGGGCCTGCCCTGCAACCAGATCATCGAATCATAGAATGGTAAGGTTGGATGGGACCTCAAGGATCATCTAGTTCCAACCCCCTGCCATAGGCAGGAACACCTCCCATTAGAACAGGTTATTCAAGGCCTTGTCCAACCTGGCCTTGAACACCTCCAGGGAGGGAGCAGCCACAACCTCCTTGGGCAACCTGTGCCAGTGCCTCATCACCCTCACTGCAAAGAACTTCCTCCTAACATCCAGTCAAAATCTCCCCTCTGCCAGTTTAAATCCACTGCCCCTTGTCCTGTCGTTGCAAGACCTTGTCAATAGTCCCTCTCCAGCCTTCCTGTAGGCCCCCTTTAGATACTGGAAAGCTACTCTAAGGTCCCCTCGAAGCCTTCTCTTCTCCCGGCTGCAGAGCCCCAGCTCTCTCAGCCTGTCCTCATAGGAGAGCTGCTGCAGCCCTCTGATCATCTTCGTGTCCCTCCTCTGGACCCACTCCAACAATTCCATGTTCAACAAAGCACTTATACACTGCTCTTTATTTTTAACTGTACACCTTTTGTGTAGACTCATCTCTGTAAGTCACACATTTTTTAACTTAACCCAGTGAATTGCATGCATCTGGCAGAGATGTTTTATGCAAGTGTAATGAAGCATTTTATATTTAAATGTTATAATTTATTACTACATTAATAATATTACTTTTCTACCAGGTAGATTATGCCCTGGTTATTTCTCTGCTTCCACCAATATCTCTGCTTTGGTGCAAATGAAAGCTAAGCCTCCTAAGTAAGTTGTTCTCTGTAAAAACAGCTTCTGACTTGATAATAATTTGAATTTTATCTAAGGAGCAATAATTGAGAGAGTGAAGCTGTAGGTAAGAAAGGCCACTATGTTCAGCTTTTGGTGATGTGTAAACCAAAAGGCTGCTGTAAAAGTGAAAGGACATTTTAGAGTAGAGTTACAAAACAGACTTGTTTTGGAAATCTTTGAAACCTTTTGTATTTTCTAGGTGATAAAAGTTGCTTTGGTCTGTGATTGTATGTCCATGAGGATAACCTTTCACCAACTGGTGGATAAGAATTGATCTGCTGTTGATTGTGTGTGTTCTGATTGAATCAACTCCCCTCCTCACTTGAAGTCCAAGACAAGCCCCACTGTGGTGTAGCACATAGTATATCTCTCCGTGACAGGTTCTGTATTGCCATACTTTAAGAACACCAGTAAGCTCACAGAATTAAAATAAAAAATTAAAGGGATGTGTACACCAGCCTTTTGTATTTAAATCTTTCTGCCCTTTTTCAACCCTGCAATCCAGCAAGCTTGAGCTTCACCAGTATTCTTTTAACTCTAACTCCATTTGCTTCATCCCTGATGGGAAATAATTTCACTACGCTTAATGACTGAATTAATTGTGACTGAAGTTAACAAATGAGTAACATATTAGCCAGATGACTGTCTTCAGAGGCAGTGTCTGACCACGTTCTTGCTCACAACTTACTGGTGTTTCATTAATCTGGAGAAGGGAATAGCCATCTGCCCAGATAGGGTCCTCTGAAAGCCTGTCTTTAGTTGAAACACATGAAATAGGAGGTTTATTTATTATGTATCTGGTTTATGTAAATTGTTTTTGTTCTTTAGTACAGGAATTCATTCAGTACAGACTATATATTATTTGGGATTTATATATATTTATATATATATTTACATGCAAAATTTCTTTAGTGTGTATATATGTGTGTATAAATATGTATATATATATGTGTATGCATGTGTATATATATGTGTGTATATGTGTATGTGTGCGTATATATGTGTGAGTGTGTATGTGTATATATATGTGTGCGTATATGTGCGTATATGTGTGTGTGTATATGTGCGTATATATGTGTATATGTGTGA
>VWZE01018419.1:38738-49852 GCA_013396675.1 Eubucco bourcierii
CTAAACAAAAGTTGGGGAACTTGCAGAAAAGTCAGTAGGGAGGTAAAGAATCTGGATTTTGGAAATTGAAACTACAGTTGTACAGCTGAAACAATAAAAGGAGCATTGTTTAGTGAATGCATTTCTCACGGATGTAATAGGAAAATTTATTTATTACATGGCATAAGTAAATACAGCTAGAGACTGGAATCTTTGCCACTTGTATACTTGAAAAAAACAATTGTAATTGCTTACTGGGTTGCTAAAACTAGTGTCCTAGGCACAATTCACATTTAATTGTATATTCAGTGTGGAATAACTCAACTCAATGGAGAAGAGAAAAAAATTTGAAATACACAAGATCATTCACTGTATGAGAAACCCATTTTATGCTTAACAAATTGACTTTATTACACAACTGTGTCCACTTTAAAGGTTGAGCATCTTTTAACTACAGAATAAAGCACACCTACCTGCCTTTACTATTTGTATCTCTAAAAATGTAACATGAGATCATTTGAATACATTTGAAAATTAACTTGAATTTGTATCATAGCTGGAGGGAAAGCCAAGAACAAACTGTTCTGTTGCTGGTTAGCCTGAAAATAAAGTGCTGCTGAACATAGGAGGCTTCTTTCGTGAAAACGCCACTTTCCCTTGGAAGCTGAATTTTAATCAGTTTACAACCCAGTAAAACTTCATATTCCTAAGTCTATGCCGTGACTGGTGCTGGCAGCTGGACCGACAGGCTGAAGAAATCCAGTGGTTCTTCATGTGCTAAACAAACAGTGGTATAAAGGCTGCTTGTGACACTTAACTCAACATCATCAGAAGCTCCGCCACGGCCCTGAAGAAGGGATGTCTAACGTAGGGTGGATACTGCTGTGTCCTTGTGCCCTTTAGGCAAACCTGTGCCCATTGCCTTCATTCCGTTTCTAGATTAGTCTATTTCCTTTCTTTGTGTACTCTAGCAGGTACCTCAGGCTACTACTGAAAGGGTTGTGAGTCTTCTCCTCAAATCGAGAGCCCATGTAAATAGGAAAATCAAGATTGTCAGCTAGATAATACACCAGAATAAAGGAAACTCTCCTGAAAGAGAAAACCTGAGTGAATCCTGAGGGATTTCTATATTTGAGCTTTACCAGGGTAGTGGATTAAGCAGAGGCAGACTCCCACATATCTGTTCTTTTGATATGTTGCTTTTGTTCTTTATATTTACATTTACACTTACATTTACATTTACCTTTACATTCATGACAGAGTCCTAATATCCAGTAATTGCTGGTAACAACAGCATGAAAAAACCCAAACTTTTTGAGATGCCCAGATGTATTTTGATATCCCTAGTGAAGAGCAATAAGGAAAATCCACATAATAAAAAGTGATTTTTATGATTCTGACCACTCAGTGAACTCAGCATTTTTTTTTTTTCCTGAAAGAATACCTTTTCTGGTTTCTGAGATTTGTATTAAGTGAGGTAAAAAATGATCTACCTTTCTTTCTTAAAAATAATTCAGCAGAGTGTTGTAAAAAGTGACAGTTTCCATTACTGCTCTCCAACAGCATTACAATGAGCTTAAGAGCCAAGCACTCTGCAAATCCACATTGAAGTCTGGGAAATCAGTGCACACCAGGGGGAAATCTTTCAAGTATAACTCAGTTTCAAGTGGATATAAGACACCAGTCAGATGATGAAACTGTTTCCTCAGGCAAAGAGTTAGAACAGACCAATGGAAAACTCTGTAGCTGCATGTTCAACTTTGATCCAGTCACCAGCTGACAGCAGCTGTAGAGGTGAAAGACAAAGATGAGATCTGTCCCTCTGCACTTCATCCTTCCTGCATGTTTGAAAACTCTTTAATTTAGAAATGAGCAACATAATGGACAAATTCAGGAAAAGCCTGAGCCTGTCATACTGCATCACACTGCATGCAAGAAATGAAAACTTCAAGGTCAAAGTACAGGAAAAGTAGGACAACTGCAGAGCTGAAGTGAAACTTCAGGTTGCAGGCAAAGGGGTGTGGGGTGAAAGACTTCAATCAATTGAGAGTGGTCAACCTCAGACAAGAAAAACTCTCTGGGGTTATTTGATACACTTGAG
This sequence comes from Eubucco bourcierii, assembly GCA_013396675.1. NCBI lineage: Eukaryota > Metazoa > Chordata > Aves > Piciformes > Ramphastidae > Eubucco > Eubucco bourcierii. The sequence continues at coordinate 40,819 of VWZE01018419.1, forward strand.
TTTTATTGTTGTGGTGGGATGTTTCAGTTCCTGATTAAAATAGCTCAGACCTAAGAAGATCATCTGCCAGTTTTCATTCTCTTCACTGTAGACAGATGTACAGTTGTATCTGTCGAAACCGGGGAATCAGTTTCTCTATTTACCTCATAAGAATGTAAAGCTCATAGACCAGCCAAACAACAGGAGTTGAAAAACAGCATACGGAGATTATGTTTACATCTGGGCAAATATTTTACCTACACCAGAGTAGGAATGCTTAAGTGTGTGTTAAGGTTTTAAAATGCACAACTTGTGATATGAAGGTTTTAGAACTTGTCCTCTTACTCAACCAATAAATCCCAAGGAGAGTAGCAGCAGGAAAAGCTGGGCTGAAACAACGTTGAAATACAAGTCTTTGACACATGTCTTTCCCAATGGTGTGTATAACAAACCTACTCCACAGATGATGTGTGACTGCTAGAATCTCAGTAGGCATCCTTGTTTCTCTGGCTGAAATCACAGGAACTCTTATTATGTATGTATTTTCTTTATGTGACAAGGGTGTCCTAGTTCATCCCACAGTGTGTCAGTCAAGAGAGCAGTTGTCACAAAGACACGAGTGGAGACACATTGTAGATGTTTCTCTCACCAGGGCCTCCTACTTTACTGGGACTCTATCATTGTTACCAGTTGTACATCTACAAGTGGAGCTTGGAAATCGTATCACAGAACAAACTACATCCCTGCACAGGTCATAAAATTGGCAATGATTTTTGAGAGTCATTTTTCCATTGTCTTAGTACTCCCAGTCTCTGCAGAGCTCCTGCCCTACCTGTTACCAAAGAAATGTTCATGCTTGGTTAGCTTAAGTCTGTCAGTAGCCACATAAGACCTACTTCTCATTTTCCTTTGGCATACTTTCCCTTCCAACTTCAGAATGTAAAGATGCAATCAGAAGCTTGACACTTTGTATCTGTCAGTTGTAATGGGTGTTCAGTGTCTGACAGTACTCACCACAGGTGCCATGATGTCAGAAGTCATTCCCACTAGGGAAGGCTTCTGTCCTTTTGTTGTTTCTCAAGAAACAATGTTCTTTTGTAGAACTGTTCTCTGCTGCTCCTCTCTATCCCACCCTCTTCTTTTTTCTCTCCTCCCTCCATCCTGGTTTTTTTTTTTTGTTTGTTTTTGGTTTGTTTGTTTTATCTCTAGTATGCCTTAAAGAACAAGAATATCATTACATTAGAGAATAGAATTAATTTTTTTAATACACACTTTATAGGTCTGTTCTAATTACTCCAGTATATAATTATTCTCCTATAACCTACTTTATTTACAAATGTATTCTTTCATCTGGAGTCTTCCTCCATTTTCAGAGGAACATATGGGTATTTAATTGCCCAAGACAACTGTCATGGTAGGTCTAAGCAGTCCAAATTAGACTTATATGTGTCCTGGCTTGCCCAGATTATTTTTTCTGCGCTCTCTCTGTTTTGGGGAGAAGCAACCCTGGGAAAGAGAACAAAGAACATGGAGCCACTGAGTCTGAGGACTCTGGCCATTTACATCCTATGGTAAACAAGGCACACACGCTCAGCTTGTGCATGCCTTGTGCAAGGCCTGTGTTCTGCCCTAAAAAGGGTATAGCAAGCCTATGGTTTCACCTGATATGGTCAAGCTTGGCAAAGTGCCATTCTGATTGGCTATTCTGTGTCCAAAGGCTCATTAGTCTCGGGTTGTATTGATAAAAAGGGATGAGCAGATAGCACTATGTGTGCTCTGCTGTTGTATCCATACTCTACCATTGTATTTGTGCTGTCTTATATCCTGAACTGCCTGGAAACTGCCTTGCAAAAGTTTATTAAGAGCAGGCTCTAAATGCCTCCACACAATTGGCCTGCACAGCCAGTGTGACATTGTGCCAAGACTGCACATGCCATTGCATCCTGCCTGCCCCTCTGCAAGGCGTCTGCTGAATTGAGAGTCAAGAGGAAGCAGGTCAGAGAATATGCCAGACTCCCAGCTGTCTGAGATAAGAGCCTGGGGAACACCAAAGCCTCTAAAGGCTTTGAGACCACCGACAGCAACCTCTCCATGTGCTTTGGGTACTATCTGATAATATTTTGTGAGTAAATACTTAAAGCCTCTTGTAATCACTAATTGTCTTCTACCATAAGCAGAAAGGATCTTCCTGTGTCCATCTAGTGGATAAGCACGATAATGAACTGCAAGCAGTGTACTGACTGCCAAGAATCTTCTCTTCCAGTTTTAATGTTTGCATATGCTAGTAAACCTTTTAAAGTCTTCCAGTTTTGCCTGTTCCCTGTGTGTATAAATTTTGAAACAGTGTGTTTCGAACCTTGTAAATAAGTTTTCTGGCAAGATTTAATGTTAATAAACACTGTTCATAGTTATTAACAATCTTCTCCTGGATTTCAAAATTAATATCATTTATTAATTTTGCATTGTTCATAACAACAACTTTCCTTAAAATCAGATGAATTCCTGTAGAAATGCACCTCTGTTTCTTCTGACAATGAAGGGAGTACTGAGAGCATATGAGGTGTTTAGCTTTTTGATGGCTACACCAAGACAACACGGGTCTTTCTGGAAACAGAAAGACCAGGTTTGAAAGGAAACTGAAAAGAAATGTTTTCCTTCACTGCCTCCACCAATGTTAGCCATCAGAAACAAGCGTCCCGTATGGCACAATGTTCAGTTTTACTGTTGAAGGTATGGGTATTCATTCCAGGATATTTTATTACTTGTATTCACTGCTATTCTGATGACTCCTAGTTGTACTGATAGGCTGTTCCTAATTTTTAAAAAAATAAATATCTATACTGACAATAGAAAAGGCAATGAAGGGTTAAAACCTTTGGGTGGTTTTGTTTCTTTGCTGATTTTAAAATGGTTGTTCCTTCAAATATTAAGTGAAGTACCAGGGCAGTAAGGCTATTAGGAAGGAGGGGATTCATGACTGACAACATGATACATGGACATTTCCTTCCCTTCTGCACACAGAAAAGGTTTGAGGAGCTGCTTCTTTGACTACCGAGTAACTGGGTGTCTCCTGAGGTGGCATGTTGCACACTGTTGCAGGAACTGATGCTGGAGATGTCTGCAGGTGTGAGGTGCAAAAGATCCCAGAGTGAAGAACAGGGACACGGAAACATAGTGGTGTAAGCTGCTGCCCAGCTACCTGTCCTGCACTACTATACCAATTAGCAGCCTGATAATTAGCAGCAATTGCAGTGACCAGCACCATCAAAAAGTGCCCAAAAGTCCAGATCTTCCTGTGCCCTCTTTGCAGTTTCAGTTCAGGTCTTGTGGATCATCCACACATCCCTTGTGTGGGAGTCGTGTTTGGTGTGTTGACCCAGTTCAGGGTCAGTACAGGGACATGGACACTGTTGCTTCTCACTGCAGAGTGTAAATTGTTTATGAATGGTTTCCTGGGCATAAAATATTCAGCAGAAACAAAACATTTTATCCAGCAAATTTGCTTCTCGCTGTTTGGCAGCAAACAATTTATCAGTGTGACACTTCTATAAAAAAACAAAGGCAACCCCTCCACCAAATCCTCATCTTCTCTGACATTTTACACTTGATGTCTTTGTCACATTTTGGTGATTGATGAGTTCTGCGTTTAGAAGCAGATGTTAATCTGAGTTTGAGTCTAATTTTAAGTGAATTTTACCACTTACATTCTCACTATGAACTTAAAATCAAGCATTAATGTTCTTCCCTGAGCATTTGTCTTAGATAACGTCATCATTGAAAATCCTGTTTTCTGAAAATTTTTCTTAATCAGTTTCATAACAAATATCCTTGAGAAGTCTCTTCTAACTATTAAGCTAATTGATGATTCATATTATTCCTTTAATAAACTCTGCTCCCTTAGTAGTTCACCTTTTCTTTTATTCTTCTCTGAGAACCAGAGTCCTTTCCTGCCCTCAGATCCCCAGGTTGTTTCCAGTTATTGAAATGTATGAAGCATAAAACACTGTTTCTGTATACTCCGTGAAGCACACTGCAAACATAAAAACTAACATAGGTACCACTACAGGTATTTTTAATAGCAAGAATTTATGATACATACTGGGGAGACCAAAGCCAAATTTTGTTCTAGTGGTGTGTTCTCAAAGGTCAATAATTAGACTAAAGAAAGATATAAATATCTTGGAGTTTTGCAGATGGATGCAATTGTGTAAGAAAAGGCCCAGAAGGGTTCTGCCAAGGAATGAACTTTGGTGACATCACTAAGCACATAAATCAATGGACAACATCACAGAATCACAGGACGTTAGGGGCTGGAAGGGGACCTTGAGGGATCATCTAGTCTAAACCCTCTTCCAGAGTGAGATCACCTATACCATATCACACAGGAATGCATCCAAGTGGGTCTTGAATATTTCCAGAGAGGGAGACACCACAACCCCCCTGCACAACCTGCCCAGTGTTCTGTCATCCTCACAGTGAAAAAACTCTCTGCTGTGTTTACACGGAATTTTCTATGCCTCGACTTCTACCTAGTTGTAACTACACAGACTTTAGCGCTAAACACAGATACGGGTTGCAGCTCACGCTGTGGTTTACAGGGTCAGCATGCAATCACTCAGCACAGAGCAAGCAAGGCTGGTCCTGTAAGAAATCATCCAGTTACAGGAAAAACGTTTTCTTGGCTCTTTTTGGTCAGTGGGTCACATATAGGAAAGCTAGGCCTGATGTGGAGAGAATTATTAGGAAAGAGAAATTCATCCTCTATCCTAACATACTGCACCCAGTTCTGGAGCGCCTATTACAAGAGGAATGTGGACATGCTGGAGCATGTTCAGACAGGGGCCATGAGTCTGCTCAGAGGGCTGAAGCACCTCTTCTCTGACGACAGACTGAAACAGTTGGTACTGTGCAGTGTGGAGAAGAGGAGGCTCTGAGGTGACCTTATTGTGGCCTTCCAGTATCTGAAGAGGGTCTACAAAAAAGCTGGGCAGGGACTTTTTAGGATGTCAGGTAGTGACAGGACTAGGGGGGAATGGAGCAAAGCTGGAGGTGGGTAGATTCAGACAGGACATGAGGAGGAAGTTCTTCGCTATGAGAGTGGTGAGACCTTGGAATGGGTTGCCCAGGGAGGTGGTTGAGGCTCCATCCCTGGGGGTGATTAAGGCCAGGTGGATGAGCCTCTGGACAACCTGACCTAGGGTAAGATGTCCCTGCCCATGGTAGGGGGGTTAGAACTAGATGATCCTTGTTGTCCCTTCCAACCCTAATTGATTCTATTCTATGATCCTGTGGTTTTTTTTTTTTTGTTGTGTTTTTTTTTGTTTGGTTTTTGTTTGTTTGTTTGCTTTTGTTTTGTTTTAATTGATTTTTGTTTTGGGCACTCATTTTGTGGAATTTATATGAGTAAACCTGATTGATAAGATTTGGGGTGAATAAATAAGGATAACTAAAATGCAAATATCTATCTGTAACAGAAGGTAACAGATGTTGTAAATCACCCACGTTGTTCAGATGTGAAACATCAGTTTGCAGTTTTAGATGCTTTAAGAATTTGCTACATAGTTATTGCTTAAGAGGAAGGTTGGAGATGAAAGGAACCCTTCTGTGCACTAGCCTCTGTAAATGAGAGAGCCTTGATGGGGTGGTCCTTGACTCACAAGTGGCTGCTACTCCCAGTAACCACAGCAGGAGAAGACACAGAGATGGAGAAGGGAAATGATCTGACATGGCAATTAGTGCACTCCTACTAGAAATCACAAGAGTGTTTGCATTTTCCAAAGCATGGTGATCCAGTCACACCATGATGACAGCAGAATAAGAAAAGTTATCAGTTTCACTGGGCTAGTGCCACACAACTGTGCCACTGAGATGATAAAAGAGTTTCCTTTCACAAAGAGTAGACTGTTCCCATTTCTCTTACATTTGTGAATGTGGCAGCCAAGACAGAGTTTCTTTTCCCACCATTTATTCTGTCAGCACAAAATTTCCTTGGAGAAATATGTCCAACACTAGATCAATGAACAGAGGAGAGAGAAAAGTCCTTTTGGTGAGTCCTTACAAATAAAAAATAAGAAATGCTTAAAAGGTTAACATATTTTATACATTACTAATAATTTTCTTACCTCTTTGACTTGAAGAACAGATTGGATTATATTATAAGTAGGTATAATTTAATCTACAGGAGTTCCTTTGGCTTGTTTGACACCAATCCTTACAGATATTTTCATCCTTTATCTAGAGTATGAAGCTACAGGGTGGTGCTGCTGCATTTCTGGCTCTGTCTACATTCCCAGTGTTAAACATTAATTTCTCAGGTTATTCATTGAGGAAAAGACTTCTGGCCTTTGTGTTCTTCTCTGGTAGCAGCTTAAACATGGACAAGAGCATCCAATGACTTTAAAAAAAAAAAAAAAAGAAAAAAGAAAAAAGAAAAGTATGAGGGGGAAGAAAAGACGACTTCTTGTGTGTCCCAGCAAAGGATAGATTTTATTTCACACAGAATTTTCAGCTCAACAAATGAAGGAGAGATTCCCTATTAATGCATTTCTTAAAAGTGAGCTTTGGCCCCAAAAGAAAGCTAGCTTTTATGAGAAAATTGCTAATTGCAGCAGATCACTTGTGATGTCCTTGGGGTAGGGACAAAAGAGAAAACAGACTGAGTTCCTGCAGAAAATTCTTTATTAACTCAGCTTAGGAAGGCACTTTAGTTGTCCTTCAGGCACTACCAGTGCTAAGCTGCTATTTGAAACAAAGAAAGGTTGAATCTCAGTATGAGTAGAAATTATTTCAAGTTCGTTACGAATATCATAGAATCATAGACTCATAAAATGGTCCAGTCTATGGAAGGGACCTCCAAAGGTCATCTAGTCCAGCCTTGCCTTAGTCAGCAGGGACATCTTCAACTAGATCAGGTTGCCCAGAGCCCTTTCAAGCCTTGTCTTGTATATGTCCAGAGCAGGGGCCTCAACCAGCTTCCTGTGCAACCTCTTCCAGTGTTCCCCCACTCTCATACTAAAGAACTTGTTCCTAACATCCAATCTAAATCTGCTCTTCTCTAGTTTGAAGCCATTACCCCTTGTCCTTTCACTGCAGGGCTTTGTAACAATTTCACTCAATCCTTCTTGTAGGCACCCTTTAGGTACTGGAAGGCTCCTCAGAGCCTCCTCTTCTCCAGTCTGAACAACCCCAGCTCCCTCGGCTGTCCTCATAGCAGAGGTGCTCCAACCCCCTTACCATTTTTGTGGCCCTCCTCTGGACCCACTCCATCAGGTCCATCTCCTTCCTGTATTGAGGGCTCCAGACCTGGATGCAGTACTCCAGATGAGGTCTCACCAGGGCTGAGTAAAATGGCAGAATCACCTCTCAGGATCTGCTGGTCATGCATCTTTTGATGCAGCCCAGGATTTGATTTGCCTTCTTGGCTGCAAGTTCACACTGCCTGCTCATGTTCAGCTTCTCATCCATTAGCAGCCCCAAGTCCTGGGTTGCTTTCTAGCTCTTCATCCCCCAGTCTGTATTCATAGTGAGGATTGTTCTGACCCAGATGCAGAACCCTGCACTTGCTCTTACTGAATCTCATGCATGAGATTCACCTGGGCCCACCTCTCCAGCTTGTCCAAATCCCTCTGGATGACGTCCCATCCCTCTGCACCACTCAGTATAGCATCTTCCCCCACAGCTGGCATAATCTTTCAGTCACTTCACACAAACAATGAAACTGAAATAAAAACAACATATTATACATGAGATAAAGTGATCAATTAAATTAGATTAAACAGTAACTCATGGTTTAGCATAGTTCCCTCAACCGGCCCACAAAAATTCAAGTAGCTGTAAGTTGTTGTGCTTCATAACATACCAAAAGTAGATGCCCAGAAACCAGATGGCATTCAACAGTCAAAAGAAATCCATCTTCTTGGTCCTTCCTTAACTTGATAAAAGGAAAGCTAAGAAAAGTGGAATCTGATCATCATGCTGATCTTGTTGACTGTAATTGAAATGACAATCCAAGTCAGCACGTTCTGTACCTTGAGAAGCAAGGGTCAGCTCTTCATAGTGAGGTGAAACCAACGAACCAAACAGTCTTAACTCTGAAGAGTCTAGACTTTCTTTTCTGAAATGAAAAGGGCAGCTAAGCTATTTTCTTCCTACTCCAAAACTGCTTAGACCTTGATACTGTTCAATTTGTTTAGCTGGTTTTCCTTCAATAGGATGAATAAAAACGTTGCTACAGAGTATTTTTAAAAAATAAAAGTGCATTTTTAAATATTTGTTGTTGGTTCTACAAATTCTCTAACAGCTCCAAGATGATCTAATATACCATTTTAAAGAAATAAAATCTATTGTCATGACCAATTAAAAACCTCTTTTCATATCTCCATGTCCTGATGGACAGATGGAAGTGAGAAACCAATCTCATAACCACCTTAGATCTTGTTGCAAGTGGGGAAAAAAAAGGAAAAGATACTTCTAAGTTATATGGACATAGAGTAGACAACCAAGAAACTGTCTGGATACCTCAAAAACTATGTATCTAGGGTTTTTTCAACTTGATTTTGCTTTAAAATGAAGGAATTGAGCAAAATTTGGACATATAGAATCATAGAATCATAGAATGGTAAGGTTGGAAGCGACCTCAAGGATCATCTAGTTCCAACCCCCTGTGGTCACCCAAAGGTAACTAAGAATATTAGAAACAGAAAATGGATATTATATGAATACTTCATTATGAATTATTATTATTATTAATTTTGTATGATTATTAACTTTATTATTAATATTCTCAAATTTGGGAAAATTCCCTGAGATTCTTTGGATTTTTGGTCATCAGGAAATAATTGCACAAAGGATATTTAGGAACACAGAATTAAACAGTTTAAACAATCAGAACTTGGAAAAATAGGAACGCGTAAACAGGAAAAATTCTAACTGAAATTAGTATGAACTCTAACGTATGTACTCATGACACCCGAGTCCCTGAGTAAGTTTCCTGTACAAGAATGCTTCCAAAACTCACAATAATGATCCCGTGGTAAGATACAAAATATTCCAGGTA
>VWZE01018420.1:17083-29384 GCA_013396675.1 Eubucco bourcierii
CCAGAAGCTGCTAGATCGCCCCAGCAGTTCCTGCTCCAGCAAGCGACAGAGAGAGACTGACTTATCTCATGTTTCGGTTAGTGTTCCCAAACAATTCTCCAGCAAGCATATGAGTGAAGTAGACACCATGATGTTTTCCTTTCACAGCCTAGAGTGTAATTTTCTCTATTAAAATATTCTAATTAGCCTCAAACCAGCACACTCAACNTGTAATTTTCTCTATTAAAATATTCTAATTAGCCTCAAACCAGCACATCTCCCCAGCTTTCTTGTAGCCCCCTTCAGATCCTGGAAGGCCACAAGAAGGTCACCTGGGAGCCTTCTCCTCTCCAGACTGCACAGCCCCAACTCTCTCAGCCTGTCCACATGGCAGAGCAGCTCCAGCTCTCTGAGCATCCTCTCTGTGCCCTTCTCTGGACACCTTCCAGCACCTCCAGATCTTGCCTGTCCCAGGAGCTCCAGAAATGGCTACAGTAAATTGCTAACACTCCTGCTGATACAAAACAACAGCAAGAAAAAGTCTGCTCTACACAGTCACAGGGACAGTCCTCAACTGCATCATTCATAGAATCATAGAATGGGAAGGTTGGAAGGGACCTCAAGGATCAGCCAGCTCCAACCCCCTGCCATAGGCAGGGACACCTCCCACTAGCACAGGTCACTCAAGGCCTCCTCCAACCTGGTCTTGAACATCTCTAGGGAGGGAGTAGCCACAAGCTCCTTGGGCCACCTGTGCCAGGTTACTGACACATCACAGGATGATTCTTGTGGTCCCTTCCAGCCCTGACTGATTCTATGATTCTAAGATATTCTTTGCATGAGGGTGGGGAGCCACTGGAACAGGCTGCCCAGGGAGGCTGTGGGTGTCCCCTCAAGGCCAGGTTGGTTGAAGTCTTGAGCAGCCTGGGCTCCTGGGAGGTGTCCCTGCCCATGGCAGGGGAGTTGAATGGGCTGATCTCTAAGGCCCCTTCCAACCCAAACCATTCCATGGTTGTATCATTCTATTAAGACATTCTGCTAGGGAGAGCAGACAACAAAATTCAGCCTTCCATGCACGTATCAAAGCTGTGCTATGACACAGCACAGGTGCATTTCACCTAAAGAAAAGCTGGAAACTGTTTCTAAGTAAAAACATTTGCCTTTTACAGCATTGATTTCTCCTACCTGCATATTGGCTGTGATCATTCTGTTAAATTCTGCTGTAAACTTCTTCCTAGCAGCTTGGTTTAGTGTCGCTGTGGTAACTATTAGGCATATGCTGTGCACAGCTTGGTAGGGTACTCTGATGTGTGAACAAGGCAGTCAGTATGAAATGGTGATGTAGCTTTTCAGCACTTCAGCAGCTGCAAGTAAAAGGAAATAAAGAGATAATTTCACTTTTTTTTAATCCAAAGCCAAGTTGGATGGGCCCTTGACCAAGATGGGCTAGTAGGAGGGGTCACTGCCCATGGCAAGGGTTGGAACTGGATGATCTTTAAGGTCCTTTCCAACCCAAACCATTCTGTGAATCCATGATGAATCACAGAATTCTCAGGGCTGGAAGGGACCTCGAGGATCATTCAGCTCCAACTCCCCTGAATAGGCAGGGACACCTCCCAATAGATCAGGCTGGCCAGAGCCACATCCAGCCTGGCCTTAAGGACCTCCAGGGATGAGTCTTCCACAACCTCCCAGGACAACCTGTGCCAGTGTCTCACCACCCTCACTTTAAAGAATTCCATTGTAATATCAAGTCTAAATTTGCTGTCCTCAAGCTTCACTCCATTCCCTCTCAGCCTATCACTACAAGCCCTTGCAAAAAGTCCTTTCCCAAGCTTTCTTCTGGACCCTTTCACATACTGGAAGACCTCTCTAAGATCTGCCTGAAGCCTTCTCTCAGCCTGTCCCCACAGCAGAGCTCCTGTAGCCCTCTGAGCATCTTTTTGCCTTCCTCTGGAGCCTCTCCAGCAGCTCCAGCTCCTCCTTGTGCTGTGTTCCCCAGAGCTGGAGGCATTGTGTCATGCTAGGTCTGAATAGGCCAAGGTGGGCTTGTACATGTCTTGCCTTGCCCAGGCATGCTCCCCTGCTCCCCCTCCCTCTGTGCTGGGGATGATGGCCATGGCAAAGGGCACCAAAGCCCCAGCTTCACCCAATATGGGCAAACTGCCATCCTGAATGGCTAATCTATGTCCAAAGGCACATCAGTCTCGGGCTGAAATGGATATAAAGGATGAGCAGGCAGTATATTTGGCTTGGTGCTGTTGTGCTCTCTGCTATTGTATCCAGGCCTGCTTACTACCTCATGGATCCTGAGCTGGCTGGGACCCCAGCGAGCAGGGTCAGGCTCTGATGCCTCCACACGTTCGGCCTGCACAGCCAGCCTGACCCCGTGCCCAGACTGCACATCACAGACATCTGCCTGCACATGAGAGCCTGCTGCCAAGAGAGCCAGGACCAGCTCAGAGATGTCTGCCTCCTTTATCTGAAGCACCCAGGAGCCTGAGGAAACTCCAAAGCCTCTAACAGCTTCCGACCCAGCAGCAGCCCTGCCCCGAGCTTTGGGGATTGTCCCAGGATATTTTTGTGAGTAAATACTTCAAACCTCTTGTAACCATTAATTGCCTTCTGCCATAAGCAGAAAGGAGCTTCCTGAGTCCATCCAGTGGCTAAGCAGCATAGCTAACTGCAAGCAGTGTGACCACACAAACCTTCTCTGCCAGTAAAGATGTTTGCTTATGCTATTGCCTTTAAAGTGTTCCAGCTTTGCCTGTTCCCTGTATGTGTAAATTTCCAAACCCTGCGTTTTTGAACCTTGTAAACAAGTTTTGTGGCAAGATTTAATGTTAATAAATAGTGTTAATAGTTATTAACAATCTCTACCTGAATATCAAAATTAATATAATTATTAATTTTGAAACAGTCTCTCCCTTACACAGTGCTGCAGGTGAGGGCTGAGCAGAGCAGAGCAGAGGAGCAGAATCCCCTCCCTGTGCTGTTGCTCTCCCTGCTCTGCCTGCAGCCAGCACACAGCTGCCTCTGGGCTGCAGCCACCAGTGGTGCCTGCTGGGCACTTGGGCACCAACTGACACCCCCAAGGCCTTCTCCTGCAGGCTGCTCTCAGCCACTCCTTGGACCTGTGCTTGGGATTGCCCAGACTGAGGTGCAGGACCTTGCACTTTGCCTTGTTGAACTTGATGAGATTGGCTTGGGCTCAGCTCTGCAGCCTGTCCAAGTCCTTCAGTGTGGAGGTCAGAGTGAGTATAATATTTCTTTAGGATCTCATAAAAAAAACTTGTTATATTTTAAAGCCTGGGTAACAATATATGCACCAATGCAGGTTTGTGTCTGAAATATACAAACCTGTGTTTTGCTCCTTCCAACCTGTTCTTTCTGTTTGCATTGGAGACTGGAGAGGGGAAGTTTGCTTTTCCCAGTTACACCACTTCTGATCATGAATAGAAATCATCCAGAGCTGTAACTGGAGTGAAGGAGAAGATATTCTCCTGCAATCCCTCATCTACAGTGCTGGTGTCTGTGCCATGCCATATCCTTTACTCCACATCTTAGCAGCATCTCTTTGATGTGAGTTGTTGTCTTGCCTGTAGAAAACAGAGCAAAAGAAATCTGAGAAAAGTGATGGGAAGAGAAAGATTAAGCCAGGAGGGAGGAAAAGGACAAGCAGTGAGAAGTATGCAAGCAGAAGCAGAGCTGCACATATGTAGGGGAGAAAAGGTGAGAGCAATAATGAAGCCCTGGGGAGGCAAAAACCTGCCCTAGATTGTGAATGTTGCTCGTAGCAGCTCCAGCTCAAGGAATGTGAGGCACTAAGCTGGGCTGCTTTGTATGCCTCCTGCTGCACTGTTGCTGCACTTCAAGCTCCCACATGCTCCACAGTAGTGCTGACAATTCAGTTCTGGGAGCTGGGTCTGCCTGTGAAATCAGAGAATCATAGAATGGGAAGGTTGGAAGGGACCTCAGAGATCAGCCAGTTCCAACCCCCTGCCATAGGCAGGGACACCTCCCACTAGCACAGGTCACTCAAGGCCTCATCCAACCTGGTCCTGAACACCTCGAGGGAGGTGGTGGAGCACAGAATCACCCAATGGGATCTTTGATCCCATTGGGTGATTCTGTGCTCCACAACCTCCCTGGGCAACCTGTGCCAGTGTCTCACCACCCTCACTCCAAACAACTTCCTCCTAACATCCACTTTCAATCTCCCCTCCGACACTTCAAACCCATTCCCCTCATCCTGCCATTCCCAGACCTTGTCAATAATCCCTCAACAGCCTTCCTGGAGCCACCTTCAGATCCTACAAGGCCACTCCAAGCTCTCCTGGAAGCCTTCTCTTCTCCAGGCTGCACAGCCCCAACTCTCTCAGCCTGTCCTCACAGCACAGCTGCTGCAGCCCTCTCAGCATCTTGGTGGCCTCCTCTGCACTGGCTCCAACACTTCCATGGCCTTCCTGTGCTGGGGGCTCTAGAACTGCACCCAGGACTGCAGGTGGGCTCTGAGGAGAGCAGAGTAATACCACAGCCAGTTCCTTTCTTTTGCTCAGTGCAGAACTGTATGATGGCCAAAAGAAATAAAGAAATGCCTGATTCTAGGCAATTAAAGCTGCCAAGGAAATGTCTTCCTAATCTTCGGGTTTTTTTCTGTTTGGTTTTTTATTTGTCATCTCCTGGTTGGAGGAGAAAGAGGAAAAGTCCTTTCTGCAGAAACAGAAGGAATTCAACAAGGGCAAGAGTAGAGTTTTGCAGCTGGGAAAGAACATCCCCAGGGAGCAGGATAGGTTGGGGTCTGAGCTGCTGGAAGGCAACAAAGGGGAAAAAGATCTGGGGGATCCTGGTGGGTGAGAGGTTGCCCATGAGCCAGCAATGTGCTCTGGGGGCCAGGAGGGGCAATGCCAGCGTGGGGTGAGTAAGAAGGGCTGTGGGGAGTAAATCAACAGAAGTTCTCCTGCCCCTCTACTCTGCCCTGCTGAGACTGCGTCTGCAGTCCTGTGTCCAGTTCTGGGCCCCCAGGTCAAAAGAGACACAGAACTGCTGGAGAGAGTCCAGCACAGAGCCACAGAGATGCTGAAGGCAATGGAACAGCTCTGGTAGGAGGAGAGCCTGAGGGAGCTGGGGCTGGGAGCTTGGAGAGGAGGGAGGAGACTGAGAGGTGACCTCAGCAATGGTTCTAAAGATGTGCAGGTGAGTGGCAGGAGGCTGGAGCCAGGCTCTGCTGGGTGATGCCCATGCCAGGACAAGGGCAATGGTGGGAGCTGAGGCATAGGAAGTGCCATGGAAACATGAGGAGGAATTTTTTGCCTGTGAGGGTGCCAGAACCCTGGCACAGGCTGCCCAGGAGGGCTGAGGAGTCTCCCTCTCTGGAGATATTCAAACCCCACCTGGATGTGTTCCTGTGTGACCTGCTCTGGGTGATGCTGCTGTGGCAGGGGGCTTGGACTGGCTGAGCTTTAGAGGTCCCTTCCAGGCCCTGACACTCTGTGACTGTGTGGAGTGATGCAGGTAGCTTTGCTAAACACAACTGTAATAAAGTAAGAGCAGTGATAAGCAGATGTTACTGCCTGGATGCAAAACCTGCTTCTCTCACACTAGATAAGACATTTATGACAGCTAAGTGGGGTTATTAGGCTCCAAGGACATAAGCAAATGCAATCCACTTGGCTTTTGAGTTCTGCTTTATGCTCATTTGACATTTTCAAGCTCTCTGCTACAGCTGAGGAACAGAAAATGACTCTCTGCATTGACTGAGCACTGAGATTCTTCTTTGGGTTGTCCAATTTTTTTGTTGGTTGGGTTTTTTTTGTTGTTGTTTTTGTTTGTTTGGTTTTGTGTGGTTTTGTTTGTTTTTTTCTTTGTTTTGTTATTGTGTTTTCTTTTTTTTTAATTTGTTTGGGGCTTTTTTCTTTCTTTTTTTTATTTGTTTGGGATTTCTTTGTTTTTTCTTTTTTCACTTGTTTGTCAGTTTGGTTTTTCAATAGGTAGAACTTTCAGGGGCAAAATAAAAAGAAATGTAAAGACAGTCACAGAAAAACTGCCTGAGGTGGCAGCAGATAGCTTCATTGATGTCTTGGTGGTGGTGGTGGGATAAGAAGTTGTTCTCAGCAGGTGGGCTCAGGGTTTTCCACTCACTGGAAATATGTGGAGGGTGAGTGGTAGGAGGCTGGAGCCAGGCTCTGCTGGGTGATGCCCATGCCAGGACAAGGGCAATGGTGGAAGCTGAGGCATAGGAAGTGCCATGGAAACATGAGGAGGGATTTTTTCCCTGTGAGGGTGCCAGAACCCTGGCACAGGCTGCCCAGGGGGGCTGTGGATTCTCCCTCTCTGGAGATATTCAAACCCCATCTGGATGTGTTCCTGTGTGATCTGCTCTGGGTGATGCTGCTCTGGCATTGGGGTTGGACTGGATAGGCTTTGGAGGTTCCTTCCAGCCCCTGTCTGTGACTGTGAATTGCTGGGAAGGAACTTTTAACAAGGGTTTGTGGTGATAGGGTGAGAGGGAATGGATTGGAGCTTGAGAAGGGCAGATTTAAGTTGCAGATTAGGAACAAATACTTTCCAGTGAGGGTGGTGAGACACCAGAAGAGGATATGGAGGGGGCTACAGGAGGGCTGGAGAGGGACTATTGACAAGGTCTTGGAATGGCAGGAGGAAGAGGAATGGGTTTAGGCTAGCAGAGAGGAGATTGAACCTGGATGTAAGGAAGAAGTTGTTTGCAGTGAGGTTGGTGAGACACTGGCACAGGTTGCCCAGGGAGGTTGTGGAGCACAGAATCACCCAATGTGATCAAAGATCACATTGGGTGATTCTGTGCTCCACAACCTCCCTGGAGGTGTTCGGGACCAGGTTAGATGAGACCTTGAACAACCTGTGGAAGGTGTCTCTGCCTATGGCAGGGGGTTGGAACTGGCTGAGCTTTGAGCTCCCTTCCAACCTAACCCATTCTATGCCTCTATGAATTCATTGCAGAGGAGGGAAGCAGCATCCAGTTCCTCTTGTGGGTGTGTTACTTGTCTGCATCTGAATGGGTGCTTTTCAGTGGCAAAAAAAGTTCTCAGATTCTGAGATGTTATTAAATCCAACACTGGTTTGTGAGGTTTTTTTTTTTCTTCTTAATTAAAAAAAAAAACAAACAACCAAGTGCATTATCGGATCAAAGATCACATTGGGTGATTCTGTGCTCCACCACCTCCCTGGAGGTGTCCAGGGCCATATTGGACAAGGCCTTGAGTGACCTGTACTAGTTGGAGGTGTCCCTGCAGGGAGTTGGAACTGAATGATCTTTGAGTTCCCTTCCAACCTAACCCATTCTAGGATGCTAAGATAACAAGCAGGTATCTTTGTGTTCCTAGCCCTTCCTGCCTCCCAGCAGGTGTCACAAACCCTCCCTTTTACCATCTCTGAGTTGTTGTATCATTGAAAATCTGAAAGAAAAAAAAAAAAAGAATTCTCTTCTGACACCTCCACAAAGCATTATATAAAAGTGTTGTGCAGCTCCACGCTTGATTCCCAGTTCTTAAACATGCTTCTTGCTGCTTTGGGTTGGGGGTTTTGTTGTTGTTGTTGTGTTTGGTTTTTTTGTTTGTGGATTTTATTTTTTTTTTTGTCCCTTCTTTCATAGAATGGGAAGGTTGGAAGGGACCTCAAGGATCATCTAGTTCCAACCCCCTGCCATAGGCAGGGACACCTCCCACTAGCACAGGTCCCTCAAGGTCTCATCCAACCTGGTCTTGGACAACTCCAGGGAGGGAACATGCACAACCTCCCTGGGCAACCTGTGCCAGTGCCTCACCACCCTCACTGCAAAGAACTTCCTCCTAACATCCAGTCTATATTTCCCCTTGCAGTTGTTTGAAACATTTCAGGGATTTGTCAGAAAACTCCCTTTGATTTTTTTTTTCTTCTTCTCCCTTCCTTCATTTCTAGCAGCAAGATGAAAACTGAATTATCAGCTTAAATATTTGCTGAAGGAGAAAAGGTGTTTGACATGTTTGTTTTCCCAGAAATCTGCATTCAAATCACCAGGCCAGGCACTTTATATGTCAAATTTGATGGATGATAGTTTTTTTTTTTTCTCTCAGAAAGAATAATAATAATAAAAAAAAACCCAAACCATTGCAAATGAAAGGCTGATAGGAAGCTGTACTGTTTGTGTTCCTAAATAATAATAATAAAAAAAAATCACTTTAAACCCTGCCAGAGGAAGAAGGCAGCTGAAGAATATTTGTTGTTGTTGTTCTCTGGGAGTTTTAATTGCTTCTTTAAACTGAATGTCCCAATCTTGTCACAAACTGGACTGAATCATAGAAGCACAGGGTGAGACAAAAAAAACCCAAAACATCACAGAATCACAGTCCCACAGTCTCACAGTCTCACAGTATCACCAAGATTGGAAGAGACCTCAAAGCTCATCCAGTCCAACCCATTCCCACAGCCCTCAAGACCAGACCATGGCACCAAGTGCCACGTCCAAACCCACCTTGAACACCTCCAGGGACGCTGACTCCACCACCTCCCTGGGCAGCCCATTCCAGCACTCAATGACTCTCTCAGGCAAGAACTTTCTCCTCACCTCCAGCTTAAACTTCCCCTGGCACAGCTTCAGACTGTGTCCTCTTGTTCTGCTGCTGCTTGCCTGAGAGAAGAAAGCAACCTCCTCCTGGCTACAAGCACCCTTCAGGTAGCTGTAGGCAGCAAGAAGGTCTCCCCTGAGCCTCCTCTTCTCCAGGCTAACCAATCCCAGCTCCCTCAGCCTCTCTCCATAGGGCTGTGCTCCAGGCCTCTCCCCAGCCTCGTTGCCCTTCTCTGGACACACTCAAGCACCTCAATGTCCTTCTTCAATTGAGGGGCCCAGAACTGGACACAGGACTCAAGGTGTGGTCTGAGCAGTGCAGAGTCCAGGGGCAGAATGAGCTCCCTGCTCCTGCTGGCCACACTCTTGCTGATGCAGGCCAGGATGCCATTGGCCTTCTTGGCCACCTGGGCACACTGCTGGCTCATGTTCAGGTGGGTGTCAATCAGCACCCCCAGATCCCTTTCTGTTTGGTTGCTCTCCAGCCACTCTAGTGGTGGGGGTTGGAAAGAATCATAGTATCATAGAATGGTAAGGTTGAAAGGGACCTCAATGATCATCCAGTTCCGACCCCCTGCCACTGGCAGGGACACCTCCCACTAGTACAGGTCACTCAAGAACCTGTGGAGAGCACTGTCATGGCCTCAAGCTGAGAGTGGGGAGGGTTTAGGTTGGACATGAGGAAAAAGTTTTGCATGGAGAGAGTGGTCAGGGACTGGAATGAGCTGCCCAGGGAGGTGGTGGAGTCACCCAGCCTGGGTGTGTTTAAGGGTGGTGCTTGGGGCTATGGTTTCAGGTGAATCTTGTAGAATCATAGAATTAACCACATTGGAAGAGACCTCTAAGATTATCCAGTCTAACCTTCACCCAGCCAACCAGACCACGGCACTAAGTGCCCAGCCAGGCTTTGCTTCAACACCTCCAGGGATGGGCACTCCACCACCTCCCTGGGCAGCCCATTCCAATGCCAATCACTCTCTCTGCCAACACCTTCCTCCTAACATCCAACCTGGACTTCCTTCCTCCTTCCTTCCTTCCAGCCTAGAACTTCCTCCTAACGTCTATCCTCTGGCACAACTTGGGGTTGTGTCCACTCATTCTGTTGCTGCTTGCTTGTGAGAAGAGCCCAACCCCAGCTGGCTACAACCTCACTTCAGGTAGCTGCAGAGAGCAATGAGCTCTGCCCTGAGCCTCCTCTTCTGCAGGCTGCACACCCCCAGCTCCCTCAGCCTCTCCTCACAGGGCTGTGCTCCAGGTCCCTCACCATCTTTTTTCGCCTAATGTTTCTCTAATGGAAGCTGAGGAGCTGCCCTGAGTTAACTCTGGACTTTTTAGAGGACTGAACCCGCCTCATGAATTACCAAAAGATGATATGCCTTAGTAAGAAGTTATCCCTGTCCAGAGCTTTTTTTTTTTTTTAGTGTTGCTTTTTTACACACCATTTACTGTCTAACAGTTCCTGCCAGAACACAGCACATGTCCTAGGAGTCATGAAAGCTTAATGGAGCTTGATTTTGAGAAGCAGAGATAAAAATAGATGCTGGAAGAATATCTTCACAGAGGCTGCTTTGTTCAATCCTCCCATGCCTCATAAGATGATGTCTTACAACCTCGATTCTGTCTTGCTCTTCTGTTAGCTCCATCCTGACATGTTAACTTTTTCAGGGGGCTGTAAAGTTCTAACAGGAATTCTGCAAAGCTTTTCCACCTTAGGAAAACCTCTGCCAGTGTCTGATCTACATAAATTTAGATGGAGGATTGTTAAGGAGTGGTTCAAAGAGAATTCTCTGTCTCATCATTGTCACCAGCAATCAGGACCCCCTGACCTTGAAGGATTTAACTGAAAGTCAGGCTAATATCTTAGCATCAGCCTGCAGCAGCTTACTCCACTGATCCTACACAATGCCATCTGGTACAGGTGCAGAACTGCGTGACAGGACAAGGGGCAATGGGTTTGAAGTGGTAGAGGGGAGATTGAAAGTGGATGTTAGGAGGAAGTTGTTTGGAGTGAGGGTGGTGAGACACTGGCACAGGTTGCCCAGGGAGGTTGTGGAGCACAGAATCACCCAATGGGATCTTTGATCCCATTGGGTGATTCTGTGCTCCACAACCTCCCTGGAGGTCTTCTGTGCTCCACAACCTCCCTGGAGGTCTTCTGTGCTCCACAACCTCCCTGGAGGTGTTCAAGGCCAGGATGGATGAGACCTTGAGTGACCTGTACTAGTGGGAGGTGTCCCTGCCTATGGCAGGGGGTTGGAACTGGATGATCTTTGAGGTCACTTCCAACCTAAACCATTCTAGGATTCTATGAATTTGGGACTGGCAAGTGCAGTCCACCACTCAATGCAGGAACATCTGAGCAAAGCAGCAGTGTCAGAATCTCAGAACTTAAATATATCCCACATCCATTTTCATTTTGTTCAACATCTCTGTTGGTGCCATGGGCAGAGGTAGTGAGTGCAGCCTCAGCAAGTTTGCTGAGCACACCAAGCTGTGTGGTGCAGCTGAGAGCTGGAGGGCAGGGATCCATCCAGAGGGACCTGGGCAGGCTGAAAAGGTGGGCAGAAGTGAATCTCATGAGGTTCAACAAGACCAAGGGCAAGGTCCTGCAGCTGGGTCAAGGCAATCCCAGGAACCAATCCAGGCTGGGCAGTGCCTGGCTGGAGAGCAGCCCTGAGGAGAGGGACTTGGGGGTGCTGGTGAAGTTCAACATGAACCAGCAGTGTGCACTGGTAGCTCAGAGAGCAACCAGAACCTGAGCTGCAGCAGAAGTGTTAGCAGCAGGGCAAGGGAGGTGATTCTCCCCCTCTGCTCCACTCTGCTGAGACCCCACCTGGAGTACTGCATCCAGTTCTGGAGCCCCTGGGACAAGAGGGATGTGAAGATGCTGGAGTGTGTCCAGAGCAGGGCCACGAGGATGCTCAGAGGGCATCCATTTTCATTTTCCCAACACAACAACTGAATATGAAGGCTTTGCAGACCTGTGACTCTGGGCATGGAATCTTTAAAGGAGAGAAAGACTTCCCAAAGTAGCTGGAGAAATGCACATGAGTAGGGTTCAGCTCTGCCATGCACCGACACCACATTTGGTATTCAGTGTGGTTTGTGCTGAGCACAGCTTTGACTCAGGTCATCTCCCATCTGCTTGGTTTGCTAAGCACCACTTGTGTCACACCATGCCAGCTTTTATTGATTGGAATTGTATGGAATCTCAGTGAATGCTGCAAAAATGCTAGAGTTGAGCCTGGCAGTTGAGATTAAAGCTGCAGGGAGTTGCATGCACACAACAATTCGTAAGGAAAAGTTATTTACAGTCTCACAGTATCACCAGGGTTGGAAGAGACCTCAAAGCTCATCAAGTCCAACCCATTCCCACAGACCTCAAGACCAGACCATGGCACCAAGTGCCACGTCCAAACCTGCCTTGAACACCTCCAGGGACGCTGACTCCCCCACCTCCCTGGGCAGCCCATTCCAGCACTCAATGACTCTCTCAGGCAAGAACTTTCTCCTCACCTCCAGCCTAAACTTCCCCTACCACAGCTTCAGACTGTGTCCTCTTGTTCTGCTGCTGCTTGCCTGAGAGAAGAAAGCAACCTCCTCCTGGCTACAAGCACCCTTCAGGTAGCTGTAGGCAGCAAGAAGGTCTCCCCTGAGCCTCCTCTTCTCCAGGCTAACCAATCCCAGCTCCCTCAGCCTCTCTCCATAGGGCTGTGCTCCAGGCCTCTCCCCAGCCTCGTT
>VWZE01018420.1:29613-44595 GCA_013396675.1 Eubucco bourcierii
TCAGCCCCCAGCTTGGGGTCAGCTGCAAATTTGCTGGTGCCTGACTCGATGCCCTCGTCCAGATCATCACTGAAGATGTTCCAGAGGATGGGGCCCAGCACTGATCCCTGGGGCACACTGCTAGTGCCTGGCCTCCAGCTGCATGTGGCACCATTCACCACCACTCTCTGGGCTCAGCCCTCCAGCCAGTTCCTAACCCGGTGCATTTAAGTACTGCTGTGATCAGAAAATCACAGCATTGATTGGAAAAGACTTCCAGACCATCCAGTCCAACCACCAACTCAGCACCACCATGGTCCCAAGTGCCATGCCCACACATTTCTTGAACACCTCCAGGGATGGAGACTCCACCACCTCCCTGGGCAGCCTCTGCCAATCCCTGACCACTCTTGCAGCAAAGGCATTTTTCCTCATCTCCAAACTAACTCTCCCCTGCCACAATTTCAGGCCAGTTTCTTTCATTCTGTCACCTGCTGCAATGGGCTGCCCAGGGAGGTGGTGGAGTCAGCGTCCCTGGAGGTGTTCAAGGCAGGTTTGGACGTGGCACTTGGTGCCATGGTCTGGTCTTGAGGTCTGTGGTATTGGGTTGGACTTGATGAGCTTTGAAGTCTCTTCCAACCTTGGTGATACTGTGATACTGATACAAAGGACAAGAGCCCAACCCCCACCTCACTGCAACCTCTGCTTAGGGTGCTGTAGAGATCAGTGAGGTCTCAGCCTTCTCTTCTCTACACTAAACAACCCCAACTCCCTCAGCAGCTACTCACCAGCACTGTTCTCCAAACCCTTCCTCAGCTTCATTGCCCTTTAGACACTCCCCAGCACCTCAATGTCTGTCCTGTAGAGGGGAGCCCAAAACTGAGCATGGTACTTAAGGTGTGGCCTGAGTACAACTTTCAATCACTTCCCTGGTCCTGGTGGTCACACCATTGCTGATCTGGGCCAGGATGCCCGTGGACTTCTTACCCACCTGAGCATGCTGCTGTCTCACATCCAGCCAGCTGCCAACCAGCACCCCCAAGTCCTTTTCTGCTGGGTAAAATTTCCAGCCACTCCCCACCAAACCTAAAGGATTGGTCAGAGTGGCTTCAAGGTTTAAAAGAAGAGGCAAACTAAACCAGGTAAAGTGACAATCCAATGACAGGATGGGTGGTGAGTGAAGAACAGGCCCTTGTTCTTTGCTGAGATGATGTATCAGCCAGTTGGGGCTGGGTTAAACAGGAAACTCAAAATTCAATTTGCAAAACTCAGTCCAGTGCCTTTTAATGCAGTCCTGTGCCCTACTGCCAGCTACAGCACAGTGTAGGTTAGCTGCACAGAGGGAGAAGGACAAATGAAAGTAGAACTGAGGCTTTTTCACAGAGATACAGAGTTAACCAGGTTGGAAAAGAGCTTTGAGAACATCCAGTCCAATTTAGCACCTAACACCTTCTAATTAACTAACCCATGGCACTAAGTGCCTCATGCAGCCTCCTTTTAAACACCTCCAGGGATGGGCACTCCACCACCTCCCTGGGCAGCCCATTCCAATGCCAATCTCTCTCTCTGCCAACAACTTCTTCCTAACATCCAGTCTGTGATCCAGTTCTGGAATCCAGCTCCTGAATCTGTTTTCTCTCCAAATTCTGGGTACCTGTGGTACCAAGTGTAAGGGCTAACATGAGAGGAAGCCAGGCAGCTCTAGAAGTAAAAGGTATGGGGTTTCTATTGCCCCACTTGTCCAATGCAGCTCAGCCTGCTGCTTCTTTTAGAGAAGGAGGCATGACAGTGCCAGCTGTGTAGGTTACCACTGCCCACCTACCTGGAGCCCTGTGTGCAGTTCTGGAGCCCTCAGCACAAGTAGGACATGGAAGTGTTGGAGCCAGTGCAGAGGAGGCCACCAAGATGCTGAGAGGGCTGCAGCAGCTGTGCTCTGAGAGTTGGAGTTCTGCAGCCTGGAGAAGAGAAGGCTTCCAAGAGACCTTGGAGTGGCCTTCCAAGAGACCTTGGAGTGGTCTTGCAGGATCTGAAGCGGGATACAGGAGGGCTGAGGAGGGACTATTGACAAGGTCTGTGAATGGCAGGAGGAGGAATGGGTTTGAACTGGCAGAGTAGGGATTGAAAGTGGATGTTAGGAGGAAGTTGTTTGCATAGAGGGTGGTGAGACACTGGCACAGGTTGCCCAGGGAGGTTGTGGAGCACAACATCACCCAATGTGATCAAGATCCATTGGGTGATGTTTAGGAGGTGTTTAGGACCAGTTTGGATGAGTCCTTGAGCAACCTGTTTTAGTGGGAGGTGTCCCTGCCTATGGCAGGGGGTTTGGAACTGGCTGAGTTTTGAGGTCCCTTCCAACTTTACCCATCCTATAATTCTATTAGTGTCAGCACAGCTGGGAGAGGAAGACTCAGAAGAAGATTTTCAGCACTGAGCTGGTCCACTCTACAATTCAGTCACCTACTGACAGGCTCACCACCACCAGTGAACATCCAGCTCCTCCTGAGTGCTGTGCAACCCCCTTCAGCGGGAAGCGCTTTGGCAAGCCTCCCTGCCAACCTTGGCTAATCACTGCTCTGATGTTTTGTTTGCCCACTCCTTTTAAACCTTGCAACCATCCTGAGCAATCCCCATGCAAAATCCTGAAGTTTCAAATTGGAGAGAAGATGTTCAAACAAAAGCCACATCTCTCCAGCAGGGCTGGGAAAATCACTTCAGCGAAAGGCAGTCAGCGCTAAGAGCCATGCACCATTGGACCCTTAGGTAGCATAATGACTGCTCTGAAATGTTCTAGGAGCTATTTTACCTCTATTGCTCTCCAAAATAGACCTCTTTTTAGGGCTGTTAGACAAATCACCAGCCTATTTGCATGTCTCATTTGTACCTGCTCTCCTGCACTACAGAACTCAGAGCTTGATTTTCCTGATGAGAACCTGAAGTATAGGATAAAAGAAAGGATCTGGGGGTTGGGCTGATTTGTTTATTGAGTTAAGGTTGACTGCATAAGGCTGAGTGCTGGGTCCTGCCCTATGGTTGTGTACAGGGCTTACTTTTCTGGGTGGAGGGAGTGGTCAGAACTTGACCCCAGGTTTGCTTGACCCCAGGTGGAGTGTTTAGCCCACTCCCATTTCCTGTCTGTATCCCCTATATAAACAGAGGAACTTCTGTTTCTCTCTCTCCTGGCCTACCTGCCTGATAGCAGCGCCTTGTTCCTGCTGCTCCTGTCTTATCTCATGGCCATTTCCTACCACATGGTGGACATCCCTTCCTGAATCTGCCTTCATCCATTGCCATCAATTTGGTTATTCCTTCCTGAATCTGCCTTCATCCATTGCCATCAATTTGGTTATCCCTTCCTGAATCTGCCTTCATCCATTGCCATCAATTTGGTTATCCCTTCCTAAATCTACCTGCATCCATTGCCATCAATTTGGTTATCCCTTCCTGAATCTGCCTCCAACCATTGCCACCAATTTGATTATTCCTTCCTGAATCTGCCTCCATCCATTGCCATCAATCTAGTTATCCCTTGCTGAATCTACTTCCATCCATTGCCACCAATCTGATTATCCCTTCCTGAATCTGCCTTCATCCATTGCCACCAATCTGTTTATCCCTTCCTGAATCTACCTCCATTCATTGCCACCAATCTGGTTATCACTTCCTGAATCTCCCTCCATCCATTGATATCAGTTTGATTATTCCTTCCTGGATCTACCTTCATCCATTGCCATCAGTTTGGTTATTCCTTCCTGAATCTACCTCCATCCATTGCCATCAATCTGGTTATCCCTTTCTGAATCTACCTCCATCCATTGCCATCAATCTGTTTTCTCTCCCTGAATCTACCTCCATCCACTGCCATCAATCTGGTTATCCCTTCCTGAATCCACCTCCATCCATTGCCACCAATCTGGTTTTCTCTTCCTGAATCCACCTCCATCCATTGCTATCAATTTGGTTATTCCTTCCTGAATCTGCCTCCATCCACTGTCACCAATCTGGTTATATGTATCTCTCTATATATGTATGTATGTATGTATTTTGTACCTTGTTTTTTCCTTTCCCTATACCTCTTTGTAACTCCCCTACCTTAAATACCTTTTCTTTATTGTGTAAAGTTTTTTTTTCTTTTCTTTCTTTTAACTTCCAAATCAAAGCAAGACTCTTCCTTGGGTGTTTTATCCCTTCTCTCTATATATCTAACTCCTTTCTTTCAAAAAGAGGTGAAGAGGGGAAGGCATCCTATTATTGCTGTATTAGTTTCTGTCAGCTCTATTTTGAGTCCCCTGGGAAGCTTAAGCTGAAACCAACACAGGTTGCAACAACCCCATGCAGTGCTCCAGGTTTGGGGCAGAGTGTCTGGAAAGTTGCCCAGCAGAAAAAGACCAGGGGGTGCTGGTTGACAGCAGCTGACCAGTAGCCAGTGTGTGGCCAGGTGGGCAAGAAAGCCATCAGCATCCTGGCCTGGATCAGCAATGGTGTGGCTGGTAGAACCAGGGCAGTAATAGTGCTCCTGGACTGGTGAAGCCACACCTTGAGTACTGTGCCCAGTTTTGGGCACTAGAAGTTTTCTCTTGAGTGAGGAGCAATGAAAATGTTAAAGGTGAAGATTTTATTATGGGGTTGCCTTTCAATTGCATGAGCCCAGGAGAGGTAAACTAATACACTCCTTGTGTTTGCATTGAATTATTACATTTCCATCAGGTTCTTTAGTACTCTTTGCTCTGATAGACTAAGGTTAGGTTAGGGTTTAGGTTAGGTTGAGGCTTAGGTTAGACCCTTAACCTTTCTTCCAGCCTTTGTTTGGCATGTGAGAGGGATGAGGACCAGAGACAGTTTTCCCTTATTGTAGCCTGCTTTGCATAGGGAGACAATGCAAAGTGAAGGAGCTGGAGAAGGATGGAGAAGTAAGAGATGCCTTGAGGTACAGACCTAAATCACTGAAGTCATACCTGGTGATGTTTTGGTCCACAAGAGTTAGGTTAGGAGGCTGATTTTGAAGAACCTAGCACAGGAAGCTAGAGAGCTCTGGAAAAGCGCCCTAAAAAGTGCCCTATTTTGGGGCAATAGCTCAGGACAAGTATAGAACAAAGAGGGCTAACAGTGATCCTTAATTTCAATGCATTCAGAAAAAAAAAAAGTTTATTGAGTGGTGAAAGTCTACATTATCGACAGTATAAATAAAACACAGTATAAATAAAACACAGTATAAATAAAAAGAAAACCCAGATTCTAATCGAGTTTTATGAAAATGGGCTGCCCAGGGAGGTGGTGGGATCACTGTGCCTGGTGATGTTTAAGGAAAGATAGACTGTGGCACTTAGTGACATGGTCTGGTCGACGTGTGTAGTGGAGGGGTAATTAATTAATGCCAGATGATATTTTCAAAAGCTAATATTGTTTATTAATACTCACTCTTCAGAGCTCTCCCCACCCCCATCGCTAATTTTAATAATACTCATTTCTTTGGATCAGTCGTGGAAACTTTATGCAGGTTATAAAGGCTCTAGCAATAAGCAGTGATAACAGAACAGGAGTTGAACTCGATTGGGCTGGCAGAGAAGGTTGCTGTGGTCAGTGCACTGCTTGCAGTCAATACTCCGCTCGGCCGCTAGATGGCCTCAGGGAGCTCCTGTCTGCTCCCGGCAGAAGGCAGTGGTGAGTTACAAGAGGCTTGAAGTGTTCACTCACAGAGCATCTCCTGCCTGGCAGGGCTGGCTACAGCTTCAGACAGCACCCAAAGGCTTCCAGGGAATTGTTGTCACCCACTGAGACTTCTGGTTCTTCCCAGGCTGCTGGGGAAAGGAGGCAGACATCTCTGAGCTGGTGCTGATCTCTCTGGATGATCTGTGTACCTCCAGGGCTTCCTGTCTTGGCAGGAGGCTTTGAGGAGCAGGTAGGATGCAGTGCCCTGTGCAGTGTCAGCAGGGTGTCAGGCTGGCTGTTCAGGCTGAGTGCCTGCAGGCATTTAGAGCCTGCTCCTGGGAAACTCTTGGCAGGCAGTTTGCAGGCAGCTCAGGATATAAGGCAGCAGGAATACAATGGCAGAGAGCATGGATACAACAGCAGAGCAGGTTGTGTCACCTGCTCATCTCCTTTTATCCATCCAGCCCAAGACTAATGTGCCTTTGGACACAGAATAGCCAATCAGGATGGCAGTTAGCCAAGCCTGGCCATATGAAGTGCAGCCACAGGCTTGCTTTACCCTTTTTAGGGCAGCACACAGCCCTGCACAAGGCAGGCTAAGCTGAGCCTGTCTATTTTGGTTACCACAGGCTGCAAAGGGTCAGGAGCCTCAGACTCAGTGGTTCCAGGTTATTTGTCCTCTTTGCCATGGTTGCTTCTCCCCAAAACAGAGGGAGAGCAGAAAAACATCTCTGGGCAAGGCAGGACGTGGATAAGTCTATTTTGGTCTGCTTAAGCCTACCACGACAATGTGGTGGTTATAGTCTGGACTTGATGATCTCAGAGGTCTATTCCAGCCTCAATAATTCTGTGAAAGAAGGCAAGCAGGAATAATAACCACACAGTTTATGTTTGGATAAGAAGGACATTGAGGGGCTGGAGTGTGTCCAGAGAAGGGCAACAGAGCTGATGAGAGTCTGGAGAACAGGGCTGGGGAGGAGTAGCTGAGGGAACTGGGGGTGTGCAGCCTGGAGAAGAGGAGGATGAGAGGAGACCTCATTGCTCTCTGCAGCTCCTTGAAAGCAGGTTGGGGGGATGCTGGTGTTGGTCTCTTCTCCCAAATAACCAACAACAGGACAAGAGAAAATGGCCTGGAATTGCTTCAGAAGTGGTTTAGTTTGGATGTTGGGGAGAATTTATTTTTTTGCAAGAGTGGTCAAGCATTGCAAAAGGCTGCCCAGGGAGGTGGTGGAGTCCCCACCCTGGGGGTGTTAAAAAAATGAGTAGCTGTGGCACTTTGGGTCAGAGAGATGTTGGGTGGAAGGTTGGACTTGATTATCTCAGAGGTCTTTTTCAGCCTCTACGATTCTATGATGCATTGTGTGGACAGCAAATGGTTTTGCCTATGGAAGAAGCAGATCTAGTTTGATTCATGACAAACCAGAAAGGGCTTTTCATCTCAAACAACCCAAAGATTCCATTTTTTGTGTGCAGTTCTGGAGCCCTCAGCACAGGAAGGACATGGAAGTGTTGGAGTGGGTCCAGAGGAGGGCCACAAAGATGGTCAGAGGGCTGCAGCAGCTCTGCTCTGAAGACAGGCTGAGAGAGTTGGGGCTCTGCAGCCTGAAGAAGAGAAGGCTTCAAGGGGACCTGATAGTAGCCTTCCAGTATCTGAAGGGGGCCTACAGAAAGGCTGGGGAAGGATTATTTACAAGGTCCTGCAACGACAGGACAAGGGGAATGGGTTTGAACTGGTAGAGGGGAGATTTAGACTGGATGTTAGGAGGAAGTTCTTTACAGTGAGGGTGGTGAGACACTGGCACAGGTTGCCCAGGGAGGTTGTGGATGCAACCTCCCTGGAGGTGTTCAAGGCCAGATTGGATGAGGCTTTGAGTGAGCTGTACTAGTGGGAGGTATCCCTGCCTATGGCAGGGGCTTGGAACTGGATGATCCTTGAGGTCCCTTCCAACCTTCCCATTCTCTGATTCTATGCTTTCAAATTTCAGTTTGCAGAGAGCCTTCCATTTGCTTTGTGTTTTCAAATAAAACTGAATTTTAAAAATGTTTTTTGTTCAACATAAAGTGCCAAAAAAATTCACCCTTACGTCCTCTGAAATAGCATCAAACCTTTTGCCTCCTCAAAGACATTCACCTTAGAAGAAATTTACCTGTCAGTGAGTAACTACAACAGACATTTCAGACTCATGGTTTCACAGATTGCATTGGGCTGGAAGAGACTCTCCAAAGTCCTCTTGTCCACCCCACCCCTGCAGTCAGAAGGACATCTCTGACCAGATCAGGCTGCCCAGGGCCACATCGAGCCTGATCTTGAATGTCTCCAGGCATGGAGCCTCAATCACATCCCTGGGCAGCCTGTGCCAGTGTTTCACCACTCAGGTCATGCACAACTTCCTCCTGATGTCCAACCTAAATATCTCCTGCTCCACTTTCAAACCGTTGTCCTCATCCTGTCACTCCAAGCCCTTCTAAATACTCCCTCCCCAGCCTGCCTGCAGGACCCCTGCAGATATTGAAATGCAGCTCTAAGGTCTCCCTGGAGCCTTCTCTTCTCCAGGCTGAACAGCCCCAGCTCTCTCAGCCTGTCCTCACAGGAGAGTTTCTCCAGCTTTCTGATCACTTTTGTGGTACTCCAGCAGGTCCACATCCTTGCACTGGGGGCCCCAGAGCTGGGCACAGCCCTGCAGGTGAGGTCTCCCCAGAGCAGAGCAGGGCAGAACAGGGCAGAGCAGAGGGGCAGGATCCCCTCTCTCCATCTCTGCCCACACTGCTCTGGATGCAGCCCAGGCTGCCCTTGGCCTTCTGTACTGCCAGTGCCCATTGCTGGCTCCTGTCCAGCTCCTCCCCCACCAGCACCCCCAAATTCTTCTCTGCAGGGCTGCTCTCAACCTCATCATCCCCAGCCTAGAATGATGTTGAGGACTGCCCCTACCTAGCTGCAGGACTTTACATTTTGAGGTAACCTAAAGTTCACCAGGGTTCAGTATGAGAAGAATCAGTTTTTTCTCCTTGTTGGACCCCAATGATCTCGGGTATCATTTGGGTTACAGACATAGCATGGAAGCAGCATGCAACTCAAAAGGGCATAGGTCAGTATTTTACTTGAATATGTGTACAAGTACTCCCTTTTTTGATTTGAAGATGAATTTGCAAGGGAAGAGTGTCCATGGTCACAGTAAATCCTATTTTGGCATCCCAAAGACTTCAAAGTCAATATGACTTCTTCAGGCTGACTTCCAACTCTGTTTCTCAGCTGATTCCTCTTCCAGAAACATGCTGACAACCATTTCAGGAGACACTTGCATTAAGCTGGGAGCCAGCAAAGCACTCAAGTTGGTGTAGTTAATAAAATGTACTTTCCATTGAAATCACTGTGCCAGCCTGCAGGCTTCCAAATAAGCATCTGCTCAGTTGCTTTGATGGTCTAAAAGAGATCAGCAGGTTTATTATCACTGATGTCAGGAGAGGTCCTCAAGTTTGTCACTTCTTTCATCTTTTTGGCCCATTCTTAAAGTGAAGTTTTGTAATTCAAAGGCTGTAGATTGGGATCTCTCTGGTGAGACCTCAGCTGGAGTACTGTGTCCATCTTTGGGGGCCCCAACACAAGGAGGACATGGAACTGCTGGAGAAGGTCCAGAGGAGGCCACAAAGATGTTCAGAGGGCTGGAGAACCTCCCTAGGGGGACAGGCTGAGAGAGTTGGGGCTGTTCAGTCTGGAGAAAACAAAGCTCCAAGGAGGCCTTAAAGCATCCTTCAAGTACTTGAAGGGGACCTACAGGAAGGTTGGGGAAGGACTGTTCAGAAGGGCTTGTGGGGATGGGATGAGAGGCAATGGTTTGAAACTGGAGCAGGAGAAATGTAGGTTGGACATTAGGAGGAAGTTCTACAGAGTGAGAGTGGTGAAATCCTGGAACAGATTGCCCAGAGATGTGGTTGAGGTTCTATGCCTCGAGTCATTCAAGACCAAACTTGAGGCCCTGAGCAACCTGATGTAGTTGGGGATGTCCAAGCTGACTGCAGGGGGTTTGGACAAGATGCCCTTGGAGAGTCCCTTCCAACTCAATGCAATCTGTGACTCTGTGATTGAAAGCAACTCATAATCCATCACTGGAAGGCTGTGGGACATGCAGCCAGTTGAGAGAGTCACTTTGCTTCAGCTTTTAAATAACAGTAACAAGGGTTGGGTTTTTTTGTTTCAAACAATCTTCCCCTTGACTACCCAAGACAGTGTTTTCTGGGCCAGCAAATACTTTCATGAAGGTCTTAGCTGGCCTTTTTCTCTACCAGGTGGAAAAATAGGTGGAGTGCATTCCCTTCAGCTCAGCACCCACCACCACTGCTTTAAATCTGCACAACTGGCCCCTGCACAGCTGCTGAGCTGAGAGTCATAGAATGGTAGAATGGGAAGGTTGGAAGGGACCTCAAAGTTCAGCCAGTTCCAACCCCCTGCCATAGGCAGGGACACCTCCCACTAGCACAGGTCACTCAAGGACTCATCCAGCCTGGCCTTGAACACCTCCAGGGAGGTGGTGAAGCACAGAATCACCCAATGGGATCAAAGATCAAAGATCCCATTGGGTGATTCTGTGCTCCACAACCTCCCATGGCAACCTGTGCCAGTGTCTCACCACCCTCACTGCAAACAACTTCCTCCTAACATCCACTTTCAGTCTCCCCTCTGACACTTCAAACCCATTCCCTTTATCCTGCCATTCCCAGACCTTGTCAATAGTCCCTCCCCTGCCTTCCTGTAGCCCCCTTCAGACCCTGCAAGGCCACTCCAAGCTCTCCTGGAAGCCTTCTCTTCTCCAGGCTGCAGAGCCCCAACTCTCTCAGCCTGTCCTCACAGCACAGCTGCTGCAGCCCTCTCAGCATCTTGGTGGCCTCCTCTGCACTGGCTCCAACACTTCCATGTCCTTCCTGTGCTGGGGGCTCCACAACTGCACACAGCACTCCAGGTGGGCTCTGAGGAGAGCAGAGCAAAGGGGCACAATCCCCTCCCTTGCCCTGCTGCCCACACTGCTCTTGCTGCAGCCCAGCACACAGTTGCTGTCTGGGCTGCACTCACACTGCAGCCTCATCTGGAGCTTTTCATCAACCCAGTCCTTCTGTGTCACTCTGACCTTATCTATCTTGCAGCAGTGCCTTAATACCTCACACAATATATTAAGAGTTATGTGCATGGGCAGGTGATCCTAGCACCTCAGACCTTCCAGCATGAGCACCTGATAGTGTTTGAGTAGAGCAAAGCAGCTGGAGACTCTCTGCCTCTCCACAGTATCATGAAGCCCTCTGAGTAGGAGCTAGCACACAACTCTTTGATGCTTGGAGCCTCTTTCAAATTGATTTAATGGAGCCAATTCCTTGCCTCACTGCTGTATAAGGGGTGAGAAATATTAACAACCTCCAGATCATTGAGGACCTAATTCCTCATGAGCTTACTCAGGATCACAGAACTTTAGAAGTTGGAAAGGACCTCCAGAAATCATCCAGTCCAACCCCCCTGCCAAAGCAGGTCACCCATGGCAGTTCCACAGTAATGCATCCAGGTAGCTTTGGAAAGTCTCCAGAGAAGGAGACTCCACAACCTCTCTGGGCAGCCTGCTCCAGTGCTCTGGCACCTTCACACTGAGGAAGTTTCTCCTCATGTTCTTCTCTGTTCCAGCTTGTAGCTGTTGCTCCTTGGCTTATTGGTGTGCATCACCAAAAAGAGATTGCCTCTCTCCACTTGACTCCCAGCCCTCAGGTATTTACAGACAATGCTCAGATCTCCTCTCAGCCTTCTTTTCTCCAGACTAACCAGCCCCAGGGCTCTCAGTCTCTCTCCATAGGGAGATGCTCAAGTTCCCCACTCATCCTTGTGACTCTCTGCTGGACTCTCTCCATCAGGTCTCTGTCTCTCCTGTACTGGGGGGCCCTAGAGTGGACACAGTATTGCAGCTGTGGTTTCAGCAGGCCAGAGCAGAGGGAGAGAAAAACCTCTCTAGCCCTGCTGGCCACACTTTTCCTGATGATCCCCAGGTACCATTGGCTCTCTTGGCCACCAAGGTACATTTTTGGACCATGCAGAACTTAGAGTCCATCAGCACTCCAAGGTGTCTCTCCATGGAGCTGCTTCCCAGCAGGGCAACCCCAAGTTGTGCTGGTGCCTGTTGTCATTCCTCCCCACATGGAGGACTCTGCACTTGTCCTTGGGACTCTGCTCTCTACAACTACCTGAAAGGAGGTTGGAGTGAGGAGGGGACAGTCTCTGTTCCTTGGTGGCAAGCAACAGGATTAGAGAAAATGGTTCTAAGCAGCACCAGCAAAGATCCAGGCTGGACCCCAGGAACTATTTCTGCACTGGAAGTGCTCTCAGATATTGACACAGGTTGCCCTGTGCAGTGCTGGAGTCACCATCCCTGGGGGTGTTCCAACAGCCTGCAGAGTTTGCACTTAGGGACATGGTTTAGTGCTGAGCCTGCAGTGCTGGGTTGAGGGTTGGCCTGGAGGAGCTTGGAGGTCTCTTTCAACCAGGAGTTGTAATGATTGATGCCAGAAATGATTTTCACAGATTACTATTGTTTATTAATAGTCAATATGCAGAAATCTCACCCCACTGACCACTTCATCTTCTGTTCTTTGCACAGCCATGGAAACTTTACACAGATAACAACAGGAACTGGAAATAATTAGCAATAATATAAAGCATTAATTGAACTCAATTGAGATGCTCAGAGGGTTGGAGCAGCTCTCCTATGAGGACAGGCTGAGAGAGTTGGAGCTGTGCAGCCTGGAGAAGAGAAGGCTTCCAGGAGACCTTAGAGTAGCCTTCCAGGATCTGAAGGGGGCTACAGGAAGGCTGGGAAGGGACTATTGAGAAGGTCTGGGAATGCCAGGACAAGGGGAATGGGTTTGAAGGGGCAGAGGGAAGATTTAGACTGGATGTTAGGAGGAAGTTGTTTGCAGTGAGGGAGGCGAGACACTGGCACATGTTGCCCAGGGAGGTTGTGGTTACTCCCTCCCTGGAGGTGTTCAAGGCCAGGTTGGATGAGGCCTTGAGTGACCTGTGCTAGTGGGAGGTGTCCCTGCCTGTGGCAGGGGGTTGGAACTGGCTGATCCTTGAGGTCCCTTCCAGCTTTACCCTTCTATGATTCTATGGCAGAGAAGGTTGCTGCAGTCAATACACCACTTGCAGTCAGTACACCACCTGCCCACTAGAGGGACCCAGGGAGCTCCTTCCTGCTCCCGGTAGAAGGCAGTGGTGAGTTACAAGAGGCTTGAAGTGTTCACTCACAGAGTATCTCCTGCCTGGCAGGGCTGGCTACAGCTTCAGACAGCACCCAAAGGCTTCCAGGGAATTGTTGTCACCCACTGAGACTTCTGGTTCTTCCCAGGCTGCTGGGGAAAGGAGGCAGACATCTCTGAGCTGCTCCTGATCTCTCTGGATGATCTGTGTACCTCCAGGGCTTCCTGTCTTGGCAGGAGGCTTTGAGGAGCAGGCAGGATGCAGTGCCCTGTGCAGTGTCAGCAGGGTGTCAGGCTGGCTGTGCAGGCTGAGTGCCTGCAGGCATTTAGAGCCTGCTCCTGGGAAACTCTTGGCAGGCAGTTTGCAGGCAGCTCAGGATATAAGGCAGCAGGAATACAACAGCAGAGAGCATGGATACAACAGCAGAGCAGGTTGTGTCACCTGCTCATCTCCTTTTATCAATACAACCTGAGACTAACATGCCTTTGGACACAGAACAGCCAATCAGGATGGCAGTTAGCCAAACTTGACTATATTAGGTGCAGCCACAGGCTTGCTTTACCCT
The DNA here is from genome assembly GCA_013396675.1 of Eubucco bourcierii. NCBI lineage: Eukaryota > Metazoa > Chordata > Aves > Piciformes > Ramphastidae > Eubucco > Eubucco bourcierii. The sequence continues at coordinate 43,029 of VWZE01018420.1, forward strand.
TTTTAGGGCAGCACACAGCCCTGCACAAGGCAGGCACAAACTTAGCCTGTCTACCTTGGTTACCACAGGATGCAAACAAGTCTGGGCAGGCCAAAGTCCTTCAACTTAGTGGCTCCAGGTTCTTTGTCCCTTTCCTGTGGTTGCTTCTCCCCATAGCAGGAGGGAGAGCAGAAAACACGTCTGGGCAAGGCAGGACATGTATAAGCCAATTTTGGCCTGCTTAGTCCTATCCTGACAGGTATTTCCTTCATCTTAGCCACCCAGGAGTGCAAGAGAACTGCCTTTATCTGGGAATCTGATGCCAAAAGTGAGCAGGAGGATGAATCACTTTCTGGACCTCTCTCTCTCTCTCTCTCCAGTGCCTAAGGAGTTTAAGCTGAAACACATAAATCCAGACACAGCAGTGGCAGGATGAGTTAGCTGCAAGGCCAAGACATAAAAAAGGTTTAGATATTCAACTCCTATCAACAAGTTTTGCAGGCAGGTACAGAATTATTTGGGCTTAAAGGCACTTGTGGAGGTATTTTTCTTGGCAACTAATTAAAGTAAAAGGTAGAGATGACTACAGAGAGCTTTGAGGTTGATTTGCCTTTCAGTGATAAAATCCCATACATTGCACAAGGCATTTGTTGTTTTTATGATGAAACACTGAACCTGACAGCTCTGGGGAGATTCTTGCTTTGCAATAGATGGAAAATGAAAAAAAAAAACAAAACCAAACATTAAAGTTCATAGCAATAATTCTTCACATTATAATTGCCTTTCCATATTAGAGATTTGGGGTTGTGGGTTTGGGGGGGTGGTTTGGTTTTTTATTTTTGTATGTGTGTGTGAAGCTATGAAATATTTAATAGCTTTACATAAAAGCAACTTTATTAAACAAAATGTAAAACTGCAGCTGCTGAAATTATTGGCATCAATCCCTTGGAAGTTTGCTGGTGGTACAATTACTGCTTAGAACTAAGAGAGAAGAATGGAAATAGTTTAGGAAATACATTCTTGGGTGTTTTTCAAGATCACATAAATGAAAATGTAAACAAATCATTCCTGGAGAATTGACAGCATGTAAAGAACCCAACTGCAGTTTCTGGTCTACAGCTGCAATGTTCTCAGCTGAGAAATCATAGAATGGGAAGGTTGGAAGGGACCTCAAGGATCATCCAGTTCCAACCCCCTGCCATAGGCAGGGACACCTCCCACTAGCACAGGTCACTCAAGGCCTCCTCCAACCTGGCCTTGAACACCTCCAGGCAGGGAGCAGCCACAACCTCCCTGGGCAACCTGTGCCAGTGTCTCACCACCCTCACTGCAAACAACTTCCTCCTAACATCCAGTTTGAATCTCTCCTCTGACACTTCAAACCCATTCCCAAACCTTGTCAATAGTCCCTCCACAGCCTTCCTGGAGCCCCCTTCAGATCCTGCCAGGCCACTCCAAGCTCTCCTGGAAGCCTTCTCTTCTCCAGGCTGCAGAGCCCCAACTCTCTCAGCCTGTCCTCACAGCACAGCTGCTGCAGCCCTCTCAGCATCTTGGTGACCTCCTCTGCACTGGCTCCAACACTTCCATG
>VWZE01018421.1:31630-52719 GCA_013396675.1 Eubucco bourcierii
TTTTTATTTTATTTTACTTTATTTTTATTTTACTTTGTTTTATGTTATTTTATTTTACTTTATTTTACTTTTATTTTATTTTACTTTGTGTTGTTTTACTTTTTTTACTTTGTTTTATTTTTAATTTTTATTTTACTTTGTTTTGTTTTATTTTCTTTTTTATTTTTATATTACTTTGTTTTGTTTTATTTTCTTTTTTATTTTTATATTACTTTGCTTTGTTTTGTTTTGTTTTATTTTACTTTCCCCCTTCTTCCTACCTGCCCGCAGAAGCAGAGAAGGTGACCCAGCCAGGGGCATTTCTGCCCCACTCCAAAGCAAAGCCTGCAAAATCCCAGTGGGCAGCAGATGTCTTTCAGCAGTTTGAGGGCTGGGAGACTCTTGCCAAGGGAACTTGGGCAGAAGGTTTCTTGAGTAGGATTTGAACCCAAAATAACCTGTCCTAGAGGTCTATATCCAGAAGGATGTGTGCAGGGAAAGGGCCAGGCCATGAGGACAGGAGGGCTCAGCTGGGTTGGATTCCCACTTGTGTCCATTCCCTGCTCACAGGCAGTTGGTGACTGGAGCTGGAGCATCATCCTCTAACCAACCTCCTCTGGGTGAGGAGCAGAGCAGGCAGGGCTGGTCCAGAGCTTCTCTTGAGGTCTGCTTCCCTCCAGCTGCACCTGGCCCAAAGGTGCTCGTTCTCATAAGGTGCCTCAGCACCTCATCCAGGCTTCCATACAGCAAGGAGCACTTCCCACCCTCTGGAGCAGCTCCACAGCCAGGTTTCCACTGTGGTAGCACAGGGTGCAGGAGTGCTGGTCCTCTGCCCCTGCCTGACCGCTCTGCTCTGCCTTGTTGCACCAGTATGGGTGAGGGAAAACAGCTCCATGGAGAAGGACCTGGGAGTGCTGGGGGACAAGAAGCTCTCCAAGGGACAGCAAAGTGCCCTTGTGGCCAAGGAGGGCAATGGGCTCCTGAGATGAAGGAGTGTGGCCAGCAGAGCAAGGGAGGTTCTCCTGCTTCTCTGCTCTGCCCTGGTGAGACCACAGCTGCAGTGTTGTGTCCAGTTCTGGGCTCCCCAGTTCAAGGGAGATGGAGAGATACTGGAGCATGCCCAATGGATGCTACAAGGATGATGAAGGGACTGGAACTTCCGTGTGATGAGGAGAGGCTGAGAGCCCTCGGGCTGCTTAGTCTGGAGCAGAGGAGGCTGAGAGGGGATGTTGTTAATGTTCAGAGGCAGCTGAGGGATGGGTGCCAAGAAGGGGCCAGGCTCTTGCCAGTGGTGTCCTGTGACAGAGTAAGGGACAGTGGGCACAAACCAGAACCCAGGAGGTCCCAACTCGACATGAGGAGGTGTGAGGATGCTGGAGGCCTGGAGCAGGCTACCCGGAGAGGCTGTGGAGTCTCCTGCTCTGGAGACATTCCGAGCCCAGGAGGATGCATTCCTGTGTGTCCTGCCCTGCTGACGCTGCTCTGGCTGATCTCCGGAGGTCCCTTCCAACCCCTACCGCTCTATGTCTAAGGCACAAGCCTGCTGCTCTGCACCTGCAGCCCTTCAGCCCCTCTTTCTGGGAGGAAAGCCCTTGGAAGCTGTCTCCCATCTGCTCTGCTTTGCCGTGCCCGGGGCGCAGGGCGCTGCTGTGAGCTCTGCCCTTGCACCTGCGTCCGTCTGGAGCGGCGGTCGGGAGCGAGGAGTCTGCAAACAGCCAGGGCCTGCCGCACGCAGCTGACGACCTTCTCCCTGCCTGTCTTTCCTTTACGTCAGAAGTCGGAGTGCTTATTAAGTTTGGAGGCTTACTCCCAGGAGCAGAAGAAGAGGATCTGCTGGTGTCTGGCTGAGAACATCACCAAGCAGCAACATCCGGCATCGGCTCCCGCCGAGAGCAAGGTAAGAGATCCAGGAGCTGGCAAACCCTGGGCTGCTGGGAGCGTGGCAGGGAGGGGGTTAGCTCTGGCGATGCTCCTGCCAGGCCAGCAGCTCTGGAGGCAGAGTGTTTGCCAGGTGAGCAGCGAGTTGTGTGCAGCACTGCTGTGCCTGCAGCTTTCTGCCCTGCTTGGGGAGCAGAGATGTGTCTGCAGCCGCTGCCCCACACTGCTCCTGCTGCCTCCCACCAGCTGTCTTTGGACAGCTGAGGCCCTGCAGCCTGACGATGGCCTTCCAAAAGCTCAGCTCCAGGGCAGGGCTGAAGGAGAGAGCTTCAGGCTGTGCTGTCCAGGTCCTGATGGGAAGGCCTAGGTCATGGGAGAGACAGTGCAGAGGCTGGTCCTGTCTGTGCACCCAGACGGGCTCAGGCCTTTGATCTGGACCCCACAGAGGACCTCAGAGCACAGAGATCATTTGATGAGTGCTGGTTTTCTTGACTAGCAAGGCAGCACCAGCACTTGTCCCAAACTGAAGAGCTTTAGCCTGGCTCAGGAGAGATGTCAGCAGTGCTGGCAAGAGAAACATGCCCTTGGAGTGAGCTGAAAGCACTGCTGGGCACACCTGCCCTGCATGGATGTGGTTACCACCTCCTGTGTGCCTGGCTCTGGGGTAGAGACTTCTACCACGGAACTGTCCAGGGCAGTGACAATCTCTGCTGGAGGCATCTCTCCCCCAGGGACTGGGCTTGGACTGTTGGTTGCTTGGATGAGGCTTCGAGCAGCCTGGGCTAGATGGACATGTCCCTGCCCCTGGCAGGGGGCTGGAACTTGACCATCTTTAAGGTCTCTTCCAGCCTAAACCATTCTGTGATCCTATGATTCTCTGCCCCACTGCTCTGTGAGCAGAGACCTGCACTGTGCTGGATGCCCGGACAGCTTTGAGTGAGGCAGACAGATCTCAGGGGTAAAATCAGCTGGACCCCTCCCCTTGGCTGGTGCCTGCTGGTGGAGCAGCTCCTGCCCCATGCTGAGCTGCAGACACAGCCTTGGTGCGTGGCCCAGGCAGGCAAATCCCTCAGTGTCTGTGCAGGCAGGAGCAGGAGCAGGCAGAGGTCTGGAGTCAGCACAATGTGGCTTTTGCGCTGCAGTGTCCCAAACTGGGTCAGCACAAACATCTCCACGGGAGGCAGAGCCTCTGGATTCCTTTTCCTGTGTGTTTCAGACTAACTGAAATAGCAACAACATCCCAAACCTGAGAGCCTGCTTAGCAGGCACAGCTCTAGAGATGCAGATAGCCCAGGGCAGCCAGTTCAGTGGGGTGGCACTGCAATGGCTCCAGTTTCCTTCTGGTGACTCTTGGTGGCATGACACAGAGCCCAGCCAGGGGGTCCCAGGTGGCTCAGCACGGGGGGTGCCTGCCATGGGGCTGCTGCTGGGGGCTTGGCAGGACTTTGCTCCTGGCTGGGTGTGATCCAGTCACAGGCTGGGGTCTGGGGCAAAGCTGTGCAGGGATGTGGGCACCTCACGGAGATGCCACAAGGGGGGATCTGGGTGGCTCTCCATCACGGTGTGCTGTGGTGTGTTTGGGTTTTGGGGGGGTGGTGTTGTTGTCTCTCCCCACTCCACGCTGTACTCACAGCAGGGTGTGGGGGTTTGGCTCTCTGCTGGAGAGCCACAAACCCTGTGGCTCAGAGCAAAGCCCTGCAGTGTGTCTGCTCCACAGGTTATGGAAGGAGCCTGGCACTGAACAGGTGGAAAAGTACCCCAGAAGCAACACAAAGCTTTGTAAGGCTTCTCTGTGCCCTAGCAGCCAAGTGGGTGCTCTCTGGGTGCAGCAGGGAGCCAGCTGTGACAAGGGAGGTTTGTCACAGCTCACCAAAGCTGATGGAAGTCCCACTGGTGAGAGATGGGACCAGGAGGGAAAAGAGGAGCACCAGAGCAGCCACCAGGCACTTAAGTGAGCTCAGGGTACCATTTCCTGCCCCAGTGAGGTGTGAACTGCCCAGTGTGAGAGCAAACCTGATCGTGAAAGGTGAGCAGGAGCAGCACGGGGAGGAAGGAGCAGCCCCGTGTGAGGCTGCAGCTCCCGAGCAGACCAGGATCTTGGTGGGTAGCCCAGCAGGGTGGGCAGCACACAGGGCTGGGCTGTGGGCAGAGCTGGAGGTGGGGCTGCTGTGACCAGTCTGCACCACAGCTGGGACAGAGGTCTCTGGGGATGCTGGTGAGAGGCAGAGAGAGGGAAATCAGTGCTTTTTGCTGGGGAGAGGTGATCCATTAGCTGGTGTTGCTCAGCAGTCATTTGATCCCCAGGCTATTTAAGGAAACAGCAGTGTCTGTGCTCTGCAAACAGACAAATTAACCTGGAAATGCCAGCCTGGGCACAGCTCTTTCTGCTCCAAGCAGGAGCCACAGCAGCAGCAGAGCCTTCAGAACTGCTTCATCCTGCTGTGGGTGAGCCCAGCTGGGGGTACGAGGGCATCGCTCCTGATGGGAGCTGAAGGACCAGCACAGCCTCAGTGCCAGGCAGAGATGTGCCACGTGCCAGCTGGGCACTGGAGCAGGAATCATAGAATCATAGAATGGGAAGGTTGGAAGGGACCTCAAGGATCATCTAGTTCCAACCCCCTGCCATAGGCAGGGACACCTCCCACTACTACAGGTCACTCAAGGCCTCATCCAACCTGGCCTTGAACACCTCCAGGGAGGGAGCAGCCACAACCTCCCTGGGCAACCTGTGCCAGTGCCTCACCACCCTCACTGTAAACAACTTCCTCCTAACATCCAGTCTAAATCTCCCCTCTGCCAGTTCAAACCCATTGCCCCTCGTCCTGTTGTTGCAGGACCTTGTAAATAATCCTTCCCCAGCCTTCCTGTAGGCCCCCTTCAGATACTGGAAGGCTGCTATCAGGCATTGTGCCTACCCAGGGGCAGGACCTTACACTTGGCCTTGTTGAATCTCATGAGATTGGCCTGGGCACAGCTCTGCAGCCTGTGCAGGTCCCTCTGGATGGATCCCTGCCCTCTAGCAAGTGACTGTGCCACACAGCTTGGTGCCAGCTGCACACTTGCTGAGGCCGCACTGATTCCTCTGTGCATGGCACTGACAAAGATGTCAAACAGCACTGGTGCCAGCACTGACCCCTGAGGGACACCACTTGGCACTGGTCTGCAGGAGAAAGAGATTCTCTCTGAGCAGAGGGCAGCTCCTCAGCAGGCTCTCAGCTGTTAATGCTTCTGTTGGTGCTGTCCTGCCCAACCTTGAGCAGAGGGTTGGATGGACCAGAGGATCCCCAGCAGGATGGGCACATGTGGAGAGCAGGGGCTGAACTGGCACAGCTGATGGAGTGATGTTGCATAATGCCAAGAACTCAGACAAATTTGGGGCTTTGGGGTGGCACCTCTTGGATTTAAAGGCCCCCCTGAGCCATGCCTGGCTAGGGAAGGTTTTTCTGGTCCTGAGATGTGGCTGTGCAGAGCTGTGGCTGCCTCTGGCAATGTCTCCTGGGAGGACAGTGTCAAGCCTGGAGGCTGCAGCCTGCTGGAGGCCCTGTGTTGGCATGGCTGCTGCCTTCAGAGCTGCTGCTTTGAGAGCCAAGCTGCCAGGTTCTGGGAGACACAAGCTTACAGTGCATGGAGCAGCCACTCCTGGAGGTGCAGGATGAGCAAACCATGAGGAATAGAACTGTGTGGTCCAGCCATGCTCCCAACAGCTTTTGCTGCCAGAGTCAGTGCAGGAGGAGCTCCAAGGGTGACTGGTGTGGGCCAGCTCTCTGGCCCTGGTGTCTGGCAGGCATGGCCATGGGGCTCTGGTGGCTTCTTTGCTGCCACTCTAAGACTTGGTTGATAGGATGAGGGACAATGGCTTTGAGCTGGGAGAGGGGAGAGTGAGAGTGGAGGTGAGGAAGAAATTGTTGAGAGTGAGGGTGGGGAGAGACTGGCACTGGCTGCCCAGGTTGACCATGGATGTCCCCTCCCTGGGGGTGTTCCAGGCCAGCTTGGATGAGGCTTTGAGCAAGCTGTGCTGATGGGAGGTGTCTCTGCCCATGGCAGCAGGACTGGAACTGGATGATCTTTAAAGTCTCTTTCAACCCAACCTGTTCTGTGATTCTCTGTGCTCTGAACACCTCCTGCCAGCTGCAGCAGGACACAGGAGCTGTTCTGTGGATGTTTCCTCCATCTGCAGAGCCTTCTCTACTCCCTGCTCAGCTCTGGGTCTGCCCTGGGAGTCTGTTCCCTGCCCCTTGGCTGTGATGAGCGAGGATCTGTACAACACATCACCAGGGTGACCCAGCTTGGTGCCATGACCCCAAATGGGCACACGTGGAGCTTGGAGGAGGGCTGGGACTTGAGGAGGAGATGTGATTCCAGTACCTGAAGGGGCTGCAGGAGAGCTGGGGAGGGACTTTGGACGAGGGCTGGCAGTGCCAGACTGAGAGACAATGACTTTGAGCTGGGAGAGGGGAGAGTGAGAGTGGAGAGGAGGAAGAGATTGTGGAGAGTGAGGGTGGGGAGAGACTGGCACAGGTTGAGGGTGGTGAGACACTGGCACAGGCTGAGGGTGGTGAGACACTGGCACAGGTTGCCCAGGGAGGTTGTGGAGCACAGAATCACCCCATGTGGTCTTTGATCTTTGATCATGTTGGGTGATTCTGTGCTCCCCAGCCTCCCCGGAGGTCTTCTGTGCTCCACAACCTCCCTGGAGGCGTTCAGGACCAGCATGGATGAGACCTTGAGCGACCTGTGGGAGGTGTCCCTGCCCGTGGCAGAGAGGTTGGCACTGGATGATCTTTAGGATCCCTTCCAACCCAACCCATTCTGCGATCCCACGGCTACGATGAGAGGAGCTTTAAGAGCTGCCTCTGGGGCCTGAGCGGTGCAGAGCCGCAGGGAAGACTCCTGCCGGCGCCGGGCGCAGAGATGCCAAGCGGCAGAGCAGGGGCAGGGGGTGAGGGCCAGCGCAGGCTTGTTTGGCTGGCAGGGGTGAGATGAGAGGCGCAGCAGCAGCCTGCTGGTCACCACCCCCATTCTCACTGCTTGTTTCTTTGTGTCTTCCACACTCAGAGCGGCTGATTTGTGTTGCTCCTGGCTCCGCGACCCGCGCTTGCCCCGGAGATGCTGTCTGGCTCTATCCGGCAGATGTAGATTGTCCTTAAGCTAAATAATTGTGGACTCTGTGCTGCCGACTTTGGGCCGTGGGAGCCCCACGCTTCCCCTGGCAGGTGGTGGATCCTCAGCCTGCCTTGCCGGGCTCTCTCCCGTGGCTGCTGCTGATGCGAGCGGGCATGGACCGATCCTGCCCTTCCCGACAGCGCTGGCTCCGGTGCTGGGGAGGGGCTGCCGGTGGGTGCCTGGCGGCAGGGCACGGCCGGGCCCCTTCCTGGCCTTGCTCCAGGCAGGAAGGGCTGGGCTGTTTCTGTCGCTGTTTACAGGGAGCTCGACAAGTGCAAGTAAAAGTGCTGTCAGCAGAGCCACCTGCGTGTGTGCCAGCGAGGGCTGACTGCCAGCAGGGCAGGCTGCGAAGGGGCTGGCCCCGGTGCCCGCAGGGGCCACCCCTCTCCTGTCCCCAAGCCCTGCCTCCTCTTCCTCACCCATCCTGTCCCCGTGCCCTCCCCAACACAGACTCGCAGAACCTTAGCCCTGCAGAGCTCAGCCAGTCCTACCTCCCTGCCAGCAGGATGCCCTAGGGCAGGGCACACAGGAATGCATCCGGGAGGGTTTGGAAAGTCCCCAGAGGATACTCCACAGCCTGCTCCAGGGCTCTGGCACCCTCACTGTAAAGAAGTTTCTCCTCACGTTGATGTGTTCCAGTTTGTTGCCATTGCTCCTTGTCTTGTTGCTGCCTCTCCCTTCACACTGCCCATCTGGATGGTGGCCATGCACAGCCCGCAGCTGGCACAGCCAGAGGGCACTGGGGTGGCCACGACAAGCACTTGCTTTGGCAGGGGGAGCCCCTCTCTGATCCAGAGTTCAAGGGCTGCTTTGCCCAGCAGGACCATAGTCAGAACACGAGTGGCTGTTTGGTGGGCAAGGAGGGGAGGGGCTGACACCTTCTTCCTTTGCTTTTGGCTCAAAGCCCTTCCATTTTCAACTGGCAGCCTGGTGCCCAGTCTGTGCCTGCTGTGCTGCAGAGTGTCTTGCTTACCTGTGGGCCAGACAGGACACAACCAAGGGTGCAGGAACCCAATAGCTTCATCAGAACCTGCTTTTCTTCCACGATGCCAATGTGAGAGCCTGGGCAGGGCCAAGCACATCACAGCAGCACCCAGAGAACCAACCTGGCCCTGGGCACCTGCCCTGCCAGTACTTCACTCCTGCTGTCAGGGTGCCCAATGGAGGAGAACATCCTGAGTTTTATTCTGCCCTTATAAGGGTTAAGGCATCAGCTGGCAGAAGCTTGTGAGACAGGCTGCAAAAGTGAAGGGAGCCCTGGGCTGGAAAAACCTCTTCCTGAGGACAGCCCAAGGCTGCTGCAGGTACACCACAAATTCAGGAGGCCGTGGGGCTGCAGCTGCTGTCCCCTCTGGTCAGGCTCCAGTTCACCTCTGTCCTTGTCAGTATCTGGAAGAATCTGTCCCTGCACCGTCACAGAATCACAGAAGCAGAGGATCCGAGCTTGGAAGGGACCTCCAACCTCTCCTGGCCAAAGCACAATCCAGACAAGCTGGCCCAGCTCAGCTGAAACTTAGCAGTGTGCAATGTTGAGGGCTCCAGCACTCCCTGGGGAGGTTATTCCAGTGGCTGCTGCTCCTTGCTGTGGATAATTCTCCTCTTGTGTCAGTCAGAATCTCACCAGCAGCAACTTCTCATAGAATCATAGACTCACAGAATCACAGAGTCAAGCAGGTTGGCAGAGACCTCCAAGCTCACCCAGCCCAACCTCCCACCCAGCCCCAGCCAATCACCCAGACCATGGCACTAACTGCCCCATCCAGGCTTTGCTTGAACCCCCCCAGGGATGGGCACTGCACCACCTCCCTGGGCAGCCCATCCCAGTGCCAATCTCTCTCTCTGGCAACAACTTCCTCCTAACATCCAGCCTGAGCCTGCCCTGGCACAGCTTGAGGCTGTGTCCTCTTGTTCTGTCCCTGGGTGCCTGGCAGCAGAGCCCAACCCCAGCTGGCCACAACCTCCCTGCAGGTAGATGCAGAGAGCAATGAGCTCTGCCCTGAGCCTCCTCTCCTGCAGGCTGCACACCCCCAGCTCCCTCAGCCTCTCCTCACAGGGCTGTGCTCCAGGCCCCTCCCCAGCCTTGGTGCCCTTCTCTGGGCACCTTCCAGCACCTCAACATCTCTCTTGAATGGAGGGGCCCAGACCTGGACACAGCACTCAAGGTGTGACCTGAGCAGTGCTGAGCACAGGGGCAGAAGAACCTCCCTGCTCCTGCTGCCCACACTGCTCCTGAGCCAGGCCAGGATGCCATTGGCTCTCCTGCCCACCTGGGCACACTGCTGCCTCATCTTCAGCTCCTCTCTCCCAGCACCCCCAGGTCCCTCTCTGCCTGACTGCTCTCAGCCACTCTGTCCCCAGCCTGTAGCACTGCTTGGGGTTGTTGTGGCCAAGAACCCTGCACTGAGCCTTGTTCAGTCTCATCCCATTGGCCTCTGCCCACCCCTCCAGCCTGCCCAGGTCCCTCTGCAGTGCCCTCCTACCCTCCAGCAGATCCACTCCTACTCCTAACTTGGTGTCATCTGCAAACTCACTGATGCTGGACTCAATGGACTGCTCCAGGACATCAATAAAGAGATTGAACAGGACTGTGCCCAGCACTGATCCCTGGGGCACACCACTGGTGCCAGCTGTCAGCTGGATGTGGCACCATTCGCCTCTGCGCTCTGGGCCCAGCCCTCCAGCCGGTTCTTTACCCACATCAGAGTGTACCTGACCAAGGCAGGAGCTGCCAGCTGTGCCAGGAGCTGGCTGTGGCAGAGGGTGCCAAAGGCTTTGCTGAAGTCCAGGCAGACTCCATCCACAGCCTGCCCTGCACTTGCCAGGAGGTAACCTGAGCATGAAAGGAGATCAGGCAGCTCATAAAAGGGGATCAGGTCATAATAGTGTGGCCAGCAGGAGCAGGCCATTCTGCCCCTGGACTCTGCACTGCTCAGGCCACACCTTGAGTCCTGTGTCCAGTTCTGGGCCCCTCCGTTGAAGAAGGACATTGAGGTGCTTGAGTGTGTCCAGAGAAGGGCAACGAGGCTGGGGAGAGGCCTGGAGCACAGCCCTATGGAGAGAGGCTGAGGGAACTGGGATTGGTTAGCCTGGAGAAGAGGAGGCTCAGGGGAGACCTTCTTGCTGTCTCCAGCTACCTGAAGGGTGCTTGTAGCCAGGAGGAGGTTGCTTTCTTCTCTCAGGCAAGCAGCAGCAGAACAAGAGGACACAGTCTGAAGCTGTGCCAGGGGAAGTTTAGGCTGGAGGTGAGGAGAAAGTTCTTGCCTGAGAGAGTCACTGACTGCTGGAATGGGCTGCCCAGGGAGGTGGTGGAGTCACCCTGGAGGTGTTCAAGGCAGGTTTGGACGTGGCACTTGGTGCCATGGTCTGGTCTGGAGGGCTGTGGGAATGGGTTGGACTGGATGAGCTTTGAGGTCTCTTCCAACCTTGGTGACACTGTGATACAAGGGGATCAGGTTGTCCTCACCACCCCTGACATATTCCCTGTGACCCCCTGTAAAACAGCAGTTTCCATCCTCTTTGTAGCCACCCTTTAGGTACTTGAACATGCTGAGAAGGTCTCCCCTGAGCCTTCTTTTCTCCAGGCTGAACAAACTCATTGCCCTCAGCCCTTCCTCACATGGCAGCTTCCCACTCCTTGGATTATCTTTGTGACCCTTCTCTTTCTGGCCTGTCCACATCTATCTTCTACAGGGGGCACCAAAATTGAACCCAGTACTCCAGGGGTGGGCTGGCTGGCACTGAGCAGCGTGGGGCAATGACTTCCTTATGCCTGCTGGTGATGCCCTTGGTGATGTGAGCCAGCAGCCCCTTTGCTGCAGCACACTCCCCCCACACTCAGCCTGATGCCCACCAGCACCCCCAGGGCCCTTTGCACAGCTGCTCCCCAGCTGGGGCTGCTCTTTCACCTCACTATTCCTTTCTTGCTCCTGGCTTCCAGTCCTGAGCACAGCACAGTGTGGGGCTGGGACTGCCCTGACCAATGTGTGGGGCTGGCTGGGATGCTGGGTTGGGGTACTGAGATGTTTAACCCCTTCTTGGCAGGGAGCCCTGCTGCATCATGCTCAATTTCCAGCCCTGTTGGCTCCTGGTGCTGGCCCAGGTGCATGGAGGTGCTGGGGGCTGCCAGCCCAGGCCAACCCCTCGCTTGGCCTCGGTGCCAGTGGCTGGCAGGGTCCTGAGTGCCAGCAGTGAGCATGGAGGGATGATGGAGCCAGCCCAGAGCCACAGCTCCAGCTTCATCTGTCCCTTTGCTGAGCTGGACTCTGAGACCATTAGGAGAGCAGAGCTCTCCCCTCAGGCAAACACCAGCTTCTGTCTCTCTGGCACTGGGAAATGTTCTCCTGGTCATGCCCAGTGGTACCAGTGCTCCTTGGCACATGCCCCCCTAGCAGGAAGGCACCATGGTGTAGGGGCAGTGTGAGCAGCCAGAGCTTCCAGCCCAGCCAGAGGGGTTTTTAAACCCTGGAAGGTCTGTTTCTGGTGGTAAGAGCTGGCACTGTGCTGGCACTGTGCTGGCACTGTGCTGGCAGGAGTGGCACTAGCAGCCTGGGGTGGATTGGGAGCATTTGCTTGGGTGGCCAAAGGCACAGAGGGAGGGACTGGAGCCAGCACTCCTGCGATTTGAGAAGGGCACTGAAGTGCTTTGGCACAGAGAGGGAAGGTCACTGCCCATGCCAGGCAGGACTGGCACTGCTGCTCAGCTGGAGCACTCCTGCTCTGGGGCCTGCCAATGCTCTTCCCCTCTGGCACAGTGGGGGCTGTGGGCAGGCTCTGAAGCCAAGATCAAGTAACTCCTTGCAGAGGTTGCTCAGCCCCTGGTGTCTGCAAAGCCACAGGATGTGTTCCAAAAGGATCAGAAATGAAACCATTTGGAAATGATTCTGATGCTATGAAATGCCAGGGGGTTCTGGGTGGTGATGCCCAGGCTGGGGTGGGACTGGGAGGCATGGTCTCATCCTTCCCACATTGGTCCCCTGACCCTCCAGGATGCCTGGCACCTTCCCTGGCAGGGCAAGGCTTGACAGAGGGTTGCAGGAGGGTTGCATTTGGCTTGGGAGCCACCGGTGCTGGTTTGGTGCCATTTGGGACTCCTCTGTTCTGTGTGTGGCTCTGGGCACAGCCCTGTTGGTGCCAGGCACCGGCAGAGCTGCTGTGCCAGGCCAGCTCCTCTCAGTGGTTGCTCACTGCAGCAGCAATGGCTGTGCCAACCTGGTGGTGCTGTTGGGATGCTGGGCTGAGTCCTTCACAAAGGCTCTGCAGTGGCTGCATGCATCACTCAGCCTCCTGCTGCCACCTCCCTCCTCCTGCAACAGGACAAAGCTGTGACCCTGCCTGCAGCACTGCAGAGGCCCCTGGCAGCCTTAGCAGGCAAAGGCTGCTGAAGGCTGTGGGCTGAATGCCAAGGACAGGATCCATTTCTGCTCCTCCTTTCCCACCCTTCTGCTTTCTCACTGCCAGGGATGGTTCTGGCCCAGACATCATCTCAGGAGCCTTCAGCACCAGGCCCCACCAGGTTGACTCCTTGGAGGCTCCACGAGGCTGCAGGCAGCAGCTGGTGCAAACTGGAGCTGCAGCACCAAAGCCACAGTGTGGTGGGTGGGGGTGGGGTGGGGGCTGTGCCCCCCAGGTTTGGCTGTTGGCTGGGTTCTTCCCTTGTCCTGAGAGGGGCCAGGCTGCTCTGAATCTCAGGGCAGCTCAGCACCCCCAGGGTGGTGCCATTCCTGGGCTGTGTGCCCACATCCCACAGACCTGCAGCCAGCCAGGTGGCCTCACACAGGAACCAGGCACAAGCCCACCAGGGCCCAGCTGCCTTGGCAGGATGGGTGCTGACCACAGCTGGCTGGGTGGCCCTGCCAGGGTGCTGCTGGCAGTGATGGCATCGAGCAGCTCCACTCAGCAACTTGTCACAGAATCACAAAACGGTTTAGGTTGGAAGGGAGCTCAAAGCTCATCTGGTGCCAACCCCTCTGTGCCATGGGCACATTCTGTGCTTCTGTGCTCCACAACCTCCCTGGGCAACCTGTGCCAGTGTCTCACCACCCTCACTGCAAACAACTTCTTCTTGACATCCAGCTTCAATCTCCCTTCTGCCAGTTTAAACCCAGCCCAGAGGTGAAAGATTTTACTCTGCAAAGCTGTGGCAAGGCAGAAGAGGCAGCACATTTGCCCTGCTCCATCCCAGGACCACCCACAAGCCTGCACCTGGCTGGGAGCAGGGGGACAGGTTTGTGTGCCCAGCATCCCTGCTGGAGGAGAGCCAAGCACAGCTTGTCACCAGGGCACCCATCAGGGAAGGGTGGCCACAGGGCAGAGAACCACAAAGTAGTTGTGTCCCCAGCCCAGCTTGTGTGTGGCTGTCCTGAGAGGGCCCTGGTGAAAGAGGAGGGGCAGGTGGTGGTGCTGAGCTGTCCTCTGGGGGGACACCACACATCCTCCTGTACCTTTGCCCCTGTGCCTGCAGGTTTAGGCAGAGCCTCTTGGAGGGGATTGCAGTGTGGAGGGCAAAGCACCATGCTGCAGGGCATCTGCCACTGGGATGGGAGGGAAAGGAGCTGCACCTTTTCCCTAGAGAGCAGCTGGGGAAAAATAACCCAGCTGGGAACTGCAGCAGGAAAGCAGCAGCGGGGGGGGGGTGTCTGTGGCCTGGTGCCCTCAGGGGCTGGACCGGGCAGCAGAAGAGGAGCTGAGGAGTGAATGCAGCAAGTGTCAGGGAGATACAGCAGGTGTCAGAGTCCCAGCATGGGCTGGGTTGGAAGGAACCTTCAAGATGAGCCAGTGCCAACCCCTGCCATGGGCAGGGACACCTCCCACCAGCATAGCCTGCTCAAGCCTCATCCAACCTGGTCTTGAACACCTCCAGGGAGGTTGTGGAGCACAGAATCACCCAACGTGATCAAAGATCCCATTCTGTGCTCCACAGCCTCCCTGGGCACCCTGTGCCAGTCTCCCCACCCACTCCACAATCTCTTCCTCCTCTCCACTCTCACTCTCCCCTCTCCCAGCTCAAAGCCATTGTCCCTCAGCCTGGCACTGCCAGCCCTTGCCCAAAGTCCCTCCCCAGCTCTCCTGCAGCCCCTTCAGGCAGTGGAAGCTGCTCTGAGCTCTCCCTGCAGCCTTCTGCAGGCTTCACAGCCCCAACTCTCCAACCCTCTGATCACTTTTGTGACCTCCTCTGGACCCTCTCCAACAGTTTCATGCCCCTCTTGTCCGTGTCCTTGGAGGCAGTTCCCCAGCTGGGGTCTCTGTGGCTGTTCCTCACAGCACATCGAGCATCCACTTCTCTCGGCAGCTCACAGCACCTCCGGGGGCTGCCGGCGGAGCCGTAAGGAGCCCGAGGGGCTTGAGGGAGCAGTGTCTGGCTTCGGCTGCCTCCTGACACGGCATTAATCCCGGCGGGGGCAGAGCCAGGCGCTGCGCTCTGCTCTCTGCGCCGCAGCTGCGGGCACAGGTCGCGGCTGGGGCTGCCGGAGGAGATGCTGCTCCCTCAGCCCCTGCGGCTGGGCTGCACCTGGGACCTCACATTTGGTAGGTTTTGCTTTCAGACTTTGCAACCTAGGGGCTGGAGCCTTCGCTGGGCAGGGTCCCGGGCCGAGGGATGCAGCACAGGGACACTGGGAGGGCTGAGGTCCTGTTTGATCAGCTCTGTGGCTGGTGCCCTGCACCTCTGTGCCAGGCTGCTCCCTGCTCTCTCCTGGGGAACCTGTGGCTCCTGCCCGGCGTCACTGGGCAGCAGGCTGGGCTTGAAGGGTTGCTGATGAGCATCCGGGGGGACCCAAGGGTCTGCTTGTAGCAGTGGGGACTTTTCAAGGCTCCCTTGCAAATTTGGGCTGTGCCATCTGCAGCTCTCACTGTGGGAGTGGCACTGCAGTATGGCAGCAACAGGGGCGTTCTGCTGTGGGACCCTTGGGATGCCCTCTGTTTGCTGGCACTGGGGACTGAGCAGCAAATCCAACTCCTACCATTGCAATCAGAGCTGTGGGCATGCCCATAACCTCAGTGGGGATGGAGGGCACTGGGCAGGGGGTAGGTTGGGGTTTGGAGATGGGGCTGCCAGGGCAGTGGCAGTTCAGGACTGGCAGCTCAGAGGCATGGTGGTGGCCAGTCTGTGTTAGCTATGGCTGCTTGGGCTGGGGACATGGCATGGAGAGGTTCTGTCCCAGGGTGCCAGCTCTGCCCACACACCTGGCTCCCTCCACTGTGCTCTGAGGGTTGTGCTCTGGTGAGACCACATCTGGAGTGCTGTGTCCAGGTCTGGGCTCCCCAGTTCAAGAGGGACAGGGATGTACTGGAGAGTGTCCAGGGGAGGCTGTGAGGATGATGAAGGGACAGGCAGATGAGGAGAGACTGAGAGCCCTGGGGCTGTTTGGTCTGGAGAGGAGAAGGCTGAGAGGAATCTGATCAGTGTCTGTGAACATCTGAGGGCTGGGGCTCAGGATGAAGGTTCCAGGCTCTTGTCAGTGGTATCCTGTGATGGGACAAGGGATGATGGATTCAAACTGGAAACCAGGAGGTTGCACCTGAACAGGATTAGAAAGTTGTTTGGTGTGAGGGTGCTGGAGCCTGGAGCAGGCTGCCCAGAGAGGCTGTGGAGTCTCCTGCCCTGCAGAGCTTCCAACCCACCCTGGGATGTGTTCCTGTGCCCTGCCCTGGGTGCCCCTGCTCTGGCAGGGGGTTGGGCTGGTTGATCTCTGAAGGTCCTTTCCAACCCCTACCATTCTATGGCTCTAGGGTGGAGCTTTGGCTCCTGTTCACTGCTGTTTTGCAGGGGGCAGAAGGGCTCTGGCAGAGGCACCAAGTGTGGGCACAGTGGCAGCAGCAGTGCTGGGCAGTGCCCTGGGCAGTGCCCTGGTCAGGCCCCGTTCACTGTCAATTGGGGCTGACAGTAATGGGGTAATGGAATTAGCACAGGCTGCTGCCACAGGATCATTTCCTCCCTTGGAGCAGGGCTGCTCCTGGCAGGCTCTGAGACATTCCAAGGCCAGAGGTTTTTGGGTGGGATGAACCTTCAGACCCCCAGAAGTGTCTCCTCAGAGGATTTCTTCCACCCCCACCCCCCTAGCCCCTGCTGCCTGGGTTTGGACATCCACACTGGCTTGGGCTGTTGCACTAATTGCTCAGCATCAATTATTCAGCAGTTGAGTAATGAAGCAGGGGGTGGGTAGGAAATGTTGCTGAGCAGTGAGCCTTCAGCTGCAGTCGGCCTGGCAGAGCCACCACAGCTCAGGGAGGACAAGCAGCAGAGCTGCTGTGGGGATGCTCCTCCAGTGGCTGCCATGAAGGTTTGCTGAGGTTTCTGTAGCTCTGCTGTGTGTTTCTGGCTCTGTTCTCCTCCTCTCAGCCCTGTGCTGTGTATTAGATGCTGTTTCCTGCAGCCATTACTTGGTTCTTAGTGGTGACTTTTCAGGTCTGAAGGAGCTCATCACCAGTGGCAACATGTCCCAGGGCCAGTTAGAAGTTTGTGATCTGATGGTTCTGGACAGTTTGTCCCATGCCATGAGCTGAAATTGTGACTTTTGTCTTCCACTCTAAGCCAAAAGCTGCTTTGGAAGCATTGATGTTTCCCTGGGTGACTTATGGTTGGTCCCAATCATCTTAGAGGTCTTTTCCAACCTGAACCTGTGGTGCTCTGGAGGTGCTGTTCTCCACACATCCCACCTGTCCTGAGGGGGGGTGGCAGCTCCTCACAGGGAACGCTGTCAGGAGCAAAGCTGCCTTTGTCCTCCCCAAAATCCCCCTGCAGAGGCACTTGGTCTCATTCCCACAGAGTGAGATACTCCTGGGAGCAGGCATCTCCGTGCAGAAGTAGATTGAAGAGCAGCAGGAGCCAGGGAGGTTCCTCCATGGACAGGTGGAGGATGAGGCTGCCATGGTCTGGGGATGGCTCATAAGGAATTCAGCAGGATCCTGGGAGCTTTGTTGCCTCCTGCTGGGGTGGGAGCAGAGTCAGAGCTGTGTGTCCTTCGCTGTCTCACTCACCTTCATGGGCAACACTCTACTGCCTGCAGGGACTTTCCTGCTTTTCCCAACTCCTGGTGCTGGCTCAGGAGCTGTGTGGCTCCAGGCTCAGCCTCCTCCTCCTCCCCAGCACCACCACAAGGGAAAGATGCCAGCTGAGAAACACAAGCACCCACACCAGGAGACAGCAAAGGCTGAATTCAGTTTTCTTCTGTCCAGCTCCAGGACCCCACCTGCAGCACTGCCTCCAGTTCTTGTGCCCCCAGCACAAGGAGAACATGGAACTATTGGAGAGGCTCCAGAGGAGGCCACCAAGATGCTCAGAGGGCTGGAGAAGCTCTGCTGTGGGCACAGGCTGGCAGAGTTGAGGCTGTGCAACCTGGAGAAGAGAAGGCTGCAGGGAGAGCTCAGAGCAGCTTCCAGTGCCTGAAGGGGCTGCAGGAGAGCTGGGGAGGGACTTTGGGCAAGGGCTGGCAGTGCCAGGCTGAGGGACAATGGCTTTGAGCTGGGAGAGGGGAGAGTGAGAGTGGAGAGGAGGAAGAGATTGTGGAGAGTGAGGGTGGTGAGAGACTGGCACAGGTTGAGGGTGGTGAGACACTGGCACAGGTTGCCCAGGGAGGCTGTGGAGCACAGAATCAACCAACACGATCTTTGATCTTTGATCTTTGATCATGTTGGGTGATTCTGTGCTCCACAACCTCCCTGGAGGTTTTCTGTGCTCCACAACCTCCCTGGAGATGTTCAGGACCAGGCTGGATGAGGCCTTGAGCAAGCTGTGCTGGTGTGAGGTGTCCCTGCCCATGGCAGGGCTTGGAGCTGGATGAGCTTTAAGGTCCCTTCCGACCCAACCCATTCTGTGACTCTATGAATCTGTCAGAAGCTGAGAGCCTCAACAAACTCCCTGACCCCCCAGAGCTGAGGCTTTTAGGGGGTGCCACAGATCACAGCACTCCTGGCAGCACCAGGGGAAGCCCAGTGCAGGCTTCAGCTCCCAGCTGAGCTGTCTCTGTGGCTGCTGTTGCCCCAGCTGGGAGTGCTGGCTGTGAGCCACCAGCAAGGGCAGGCTGTGTTGGAAGAGAGGCTGCAGGAGTCGAGGCTGTGCTGACCACATCTGCTCCTTGGGATGTGCTCTGCTGGGAAATTAGACCAGCAGCAGCTAGAAGGAAGCTGAGCTAATTGCAGCCTGCAGAGCAGAGGGTTGGCAGAGCCTCTCCCCCTTCTTGCTTTCATGAAAAGTCATTGAGTGATGCCTAATGGCAGAAGGAGTCCAGGAACTGGCTGCAGGTGCAGAAATGGAGGCTGCTGGAGCAGACAGGGCAGTGTTTGGCTTTTCTGGGGTTCAGTGAGGAGATCACTGTTAGAGACTCTACTGCTTTTGGTTTCAGACCTCCTGTCCCCCTTCCCTAAATTACCCCCACAGCCATGCTGGGGCTCAGAGGCAGCTCTTGGTGCTTCTCTTCCCCTTCATGGGACGTGGTCCTTGGCCACTCAGTCTGAGACAGACACTGAGGCAGTGATGTGGGAGCTTCTCCAGGCAGGATGCAGAAAGCCCTGAGGCCTTCCCAGCTCAGGAGAGGGAAAAGCAGATGTTGAGGATGGGAAGATGCAGGAGCTGAGAACAGGGACACCTGCACATGGAGGAGAAGGACACCCCAGTGCTGAGAGCAAGGAGCTCCAGATGTTGAGGAGAGTGAGACCAAGATGTTGAGGGATCCAGGTGTTGGCTGCTGGCTTCTGAGCTGTCCAAGGGAGAGGGACCCATGCTGCAGCAGGACCATGGATGTTTTGGATGAGCCTTAGGATGGAAGGGCAGCACTTTCAGTATCAGCACTGCTTTGCCTGCTGCCTCCTCCAGCAGCCCCTTGGCTGCAGTGATGATGAGACCTGATCACATCCCTGTCCTTGCTGCCCCAAATCACCTCTGCACATGAAGGTGACCTTTGGCTTCCTGCTGCTGAAGGCCCTGGTGCCCCCAGCCATGACCAGGTTTGTTGGCTGACTGTGGTGGCATCACTGCTGCCTTCCTTCCCTGTCTCTTCCTGACCATCAGGTGGAAAGAAGACTCCAGGGAGACCTTAGAGCAGACCTCCAGTGTAGAGGAGCTACAGGGGAGCTGGGGAGGGCCTCTGGCCAAGGGCTGGCAGTGCCAGGCTGAGAGACAATGGCTTTGAGCTGGGAGAGGGGAGAGTGAGAGTGGAGAGGAGGAAGAGATTGTTGAGAGTGAGGGTGGGGAGAGACTGGCACAGGGTGCCCAGGGAGGCTGTGGCTGCCCCTGCCTGGAGGTGTTGAAGTCCAGGCTGGATGAGGCCTTGAGCAGCCTGTGCTGGTGGGAGGTGTCCCTGCCCATGGCAGGGGTTGGCACTGGATGAGCTTTAAGGTCCTTTCCAACCCAGCCCATTCCACGTTTCTGTGCTGTCCAGCAGAGCTCAGCTGCAGCCCTTTCTGTGAGCAGAGTTTCACAGCCCTGGTGATGCTCCCAGCCCGAGCTGGGCAGCTCCCTTGGTGCTGAGGCTCTGCCCATCCCCTCCGTGCCACTGGAGAGCTGCAGAGTCTGTGATCGAATTAGCTGAGGGCTTTAATTGAATCCCCAGCTGGCTCTCATTTGGAGGCAGCCTGCTCATTTCCTCTCCAGGGCCTTATCTGATGTGGGCAAGCAGCAGCACGAAGCAGCAGGGGTGGACAGGCAGGGAGCTGCTGGGCTGGGGGCAGCTTTGTGGGCAGCCAGCTCAGGGCTGCCTGGGCTTTACCTCTAATTGTTTCATGCACTAATGAGGGCAGTGATTGTGATAGCAGGCAGCAGCAGCAGCAGCATTGCAACACACCCTGGTGCCAGCAGCAATCCTGGCACAGGGGGTCTGGAAATGCCCTTGGACAGGAAAGTGCCAGGGGCAGGGGGGAGTGAAGCGGCCCCAGGATGGGGCCAAATGAATGTCCCCTGTGTGCCTCGGTGCTGGGGATGGGGCAGAGCTGGCAGCAGGCTGGGGACGTGGTGATGGGCTCTGAATTGTCAGGAGTGTCTGCTGAGCTGCTGGAGAGCAGCCCTGAGGAGAAGGACCTGGGGAGTCCTGGTGCACAGCAGGATGCCCATGAGCCAGCGATGTGCCCTCGGCCAAGAAGGCCAATGGCATCCTGGGGTACATTAAGAGGAGTGTGGCCAGCAGCTCAAGGGAGGTTCTCCTCCCACCTCTACTCTGCCCTGGAGAGACCTCACCAGAACCACAGTATTGTCAGGGTTGGAAGGGACCTCAATGATCATCCAGTTCTGACACCCTGCCATGGGCAGGGACACCTCCCACCAGCACAGCTTGCTCAAGGCCTCATCCAACCTGGGATGAGGCTTCCACCACCTGCCTGGGCAACCTGTGCCAGTCTCTCCTCACCCTCATGGTGATAACATCCAATCCAAATCTCCCCTCCTCTAGCTTGGATCCATTCCTCCCAGCCCTATCACCACCTGACACTCTAAAAAGTCCCTCCCCAGCTTTCTTCTAGTCCCCTTCAGATATTTGGCTCCCCAGCTCCAGAAGGACAAAGAACTACTGGAGTGAGTCCAGCAGTGAGCCACTGAGGTGCTGAGGGCACTGGAGCAGCTCTCATGGGAGGCTGAGAGGGCTGGGGCTGCTTAGCCTGGGGCAGGGGAGGCTGAGGGGGACCTTGTGGATGCTTACAACTATCTGAGGGGTGGGTGGCAGGAGGATGGGGCCAGACTCTGCTCAGTGGTCTCCAGTGACAGGAGAAGAAGCAATGAGGATGAACTTGAACACAGAAGTTCCATCTGAATGTGAGGAGAAACTTCTTGACTGTGAGGGTGGCAGAGCCCTGGAGCAGGCTGCCCAGAGGTGGAGTCTTCTCTGGACACTCACAAGGTCTGCCTGGACGTGCTCCTGTGTGACCTGCTGGAGGTGACCCTGCTGTGGCAGGGGGTGGACTGCATGATGCCCACAGCTCCCTTCGAACCCCTGCCAGGTTGTGGTTCTCTGACTTTGGTCTCCAGGCTCCCAGGGGCAGCTCTGCTGATGCTGTCACTGCCTCTGGCTGCAGGGGCACAGAGCAGGACCTCAGCATGCAAAGGTGAGCATCTGCTGTGGCACTGTGAGCTCCTCTGTGGGCACTCA
>VWZE01018424.1:3148-15564 GCA_013396675.1 Eubucco bourcierii
CACTCCATCAGCTGAGAAGCCATGGGCTGTGCTGAGGTTTGCAGTTAGTGTGAAATAGCAACAATCAAGGTATGAGACGGGTGAGGAAAGAGGGGAGGTGATGCCTCCAGGCCAGCACCCAGAGATGTGCTTGCCAGGCTGGGCCCCTTCTCACACCATCCCCATGACCCCAGTGCCCACACACCCCCTGCACTGCCACCCTTCCCATCCTCACAACTGTAACATCAAGCAGCAAAGAGACAAAGAGGAGAGCAATGCCTCAGCCCCTCTGCCACAGCCAAGGAGACAGCTCAGTGGGTTGGGTTTACTTGGCCAGGGGCAGAAGGAGGTCATCAGGAGTCCTGCTCTTTTTAGAGCTGAGTACCAGCAGAAGCCAAACCTCAACAGCCTTGGACCATTCCATCACACAAAGCAGTGGAGCCCACCTCAGCCTGGGTGAGGCCCAGGCAGATAAAGCTGTCTCTCTTGCACACCACTGTCACTCTCCAAGTACCTAAACCTGTCACTTAGCAGAGCCAGGAGCCCTGATGCTCGTGCAGGAACCTCACTGCTGTGGATTTTCAGCTTTCCACAACCTGTTAGCACCCCAAAACCCAGAACTTTTGTGCGCCTGAACTAGTGGCAGCAGAGTGGCTCTTGCACACTGCATGAGCAGAGCAGGAAGCCTGGCAGGGCTCAGCTGGGTGCCACAAGGAGTCACCAAATGCTGGAGACCCCCCAAAGCCAGGGCACAGACCCCCAGCACCACTGGCCAGGGCTCCATTGGATGAAAACTCAGGGAGGGCAGGAGCTGCTAGCAGGAGGGGACAGGGGTAGCTCCCAAAGTGCCCTGCAGGCACAGAGCCTGGCCCTGACCACAGGCACAAGCAGGACCTGAGGCAGCTACACGTGCCAGAGCTGGGCTTGGGGGCTCTGCTGCAAAGCAGCTGCTCATATAAACCTCCCAAAAGCACCAACACTGGCCTGAGCTCCTGCCCACTTGAGCAGCGTGGCACAAGTCAGAGGCACCACAGGCTTTGGGGCTGCCTTCCTTCCTTTGGCACCAACAGCCCTTGGGCAGAGGAAGAGGCTGCCCAGGAGGTGCTCTGGGATGGGGCCCCCTCCTTTGGCTGACTCTCATCCCAGGCTCCTCTCCTGTGGCTCAGGCTGCTCCACCAACCTCAGTAGGCTGCCCACTGCAGACTCCTCCAACCCACCACTCCTCCAGACCTCCCTCTCAGCCTCAGCTGGGCCACTCACACCCAACGGTGGACTGGGCTGCAGGCTGGAAGTGGGGCACAACTGGTTTCCATCCTCCTCCTCCCTCCAGCTGCAGCAGTTTGGGCTCCACCACCCTGGGACAAGTCACTGCCAGGATGAAACCCCTGGAGACAAAGCAAGCATCCCAGGGGGACTTTGGAGATGCAGGTACAGCTGGGGATGCTCTGCCTCTTCTGTTGCTGATTCCCACCCAAACTCACAATGAACTTAAGACAGGCTCTTGCAAAGGCTTCCAAGAAATCCATTGAGGCTGTGTCAGGCTGGGAGAGGCTCCTCCAGCCCTGTGTCCCATGGTGGCCATCACACTGATGCTGGAAAAAGACTTCTGTTGGCCTGAGTCTGAAAGAGACAAAGTTCCTGCAGAAGAGTTATCCAAGTTCCTGAAGAAGAGCCCAGAGATACATCAGCACAGGAAGATCCCAGGGTGTTACCTGAAGTGATGCTCACCTTGACTCACCTCTTCTCTGAGAGCAACCTGTGGGGGCACCCCCAACAGCTACCAAGTGGTGCCAATGCCAAGCAGTGCCATACCTGCCCACTGAAGAAAACCACAACACAGTTGGTAGGCAAAATTTTGAAGGAACTGGTGTGGCCAGAGAGGTGGAGGCAGTGGGGGATGTCATTCCCCAAAAACTGTGCTACCACCTCCTCTGTAGGTGTCTGTGTAACTCCCAGCCCATCAGTCCAGGCCAGGCCAGGGTGATGTGAGCCCCTGATAGAATCATAGAATCACAGAATGGGAGGTTGGAAAGGACCTCAAGGAACATCCAGTTCCAACTCCCTGCCATAGGCAGGGACACCTCCCACTAGCACAGCTCACTCAAGGCCTCCTCCAACCTGGCCTTGAACACCTCCAGGGAGGGAGCAGCCACAACCTCCCTGGGCAACCTGTGCCAGTGTCTCACCACCCTCACTCCAAACAACTTCTTCCTAACATCCACTTTCAGTCTCCCCTCTGACACTTCAAACCCATTCCTCCTCCTCCTGTCATTCCAAGCCCTTGTCAATAGTCCCTCCCCAGCCTTCCTGCAGACCCTTCAGATCCTGCAAGGCCACTCCAAGGTCTCCTGGAAACCTTCTCTTCTGCAGGCTGCAGAGCCCCAACTCTCTCAGCCTGTCCTCATAGGAGAGCTACTGCAGCCCTCTGAGCATCTTGGTGGCCTCCTCTGGACTGGTTCCAACAATTCCATGTCCTTCCTGTGCTGGGGGCTCCAGAACTGCACACAGTTGACTCAGGCAAGATTGTTCCCTGGAAAGAGAAGTGATCCAACCCAGCATAGCCATTACCTTTGGTCAGGACCACTCCCCTGGTCCTGCACTGAAATGCAGAAGTGCCCATGTGGGCTGGGACACCCAGAGAGGTCTCTGACCCTGGCCCTGCTCAGCCTGGGACCAGCTCTGGGCTCTGGGCAGAGATCTCACAGGCTTTCCTCCCCACTCCTGTCATTTTCTGTCTTCCAACAGCTTGTGTCAATCAGCCCAGCTCAGATCTCGGATCTAAAAGATAAATTTATGGACAAAAATAACTGGGGGGGAACTGTCTTTCTTTGAAAACAAGGCTTGAAGGGAGGATTCCCAACTAACTCTCCCTTGTGCATTGTGGGACTGCAAGAGCTGAGTGCACACTGCAAGGTCTGCTCTCTCCTCACTGCAGATGCCCTGGAACAGCTCCAGCATGCAACTCATCACATCAAGGGCTGCAGCAAGAGCAGTGTGGGCAGCAGGGCAAGGGAGAGGATTGTGCCCCTTTGCTCTGCTCTCCTCAGACCCCACCTGCAGTCCTGGGTGCAGGTCTGGAACCCCCAACACAAGAAGGACATGGAAGTGTTTAAGCCAGTGCAGAGGAGGCCACCAAGATGGTGAGAGGGCTGCAGCAGCTCTGCTGTGAGGACAGGCTGAGAGAGTTGGGGCTGTGCAGCCTGCAGAAGAGAAGGCTTCCAGGAGAGCTTGGAGTGGCCTTGCAGGATCTGAAGGGGGCCTACAAAAAAGCAGGGGAGGGACTATTGACAAGGTTTTGTAATGCCAGGAGGAGGAGGAATGGGTTTGAAGTGGCAGAGGTGAGATTGAAAGTGGATGTTGGGAAGAAGTTGTTTGCACTGAGGATGGTGAGANCAGGGAGGTTGTGGAGCACAGAAGCACAGAATGGGATCTAAGATCCCATTCTGTGCTTCTGTGCTCCACAACCTCCCTGGAGGTGTTCAGGGCCAGGCTGGATGAGGCCTTGAGTGACCTGTGCTAGTGGGAGGTGTCCCTGCCTATGGCAAGGGGATGGAACTGGCTGAGCTCTGAGGTCCCTTCCAACCTAAAGCATTCTATGATTCTATCATCACCTGCCCCTCACACAAGCCCTGTGAGCAGCATTTCAGGCTGCTCAGGAGCATGAGCTCCCCAGGAGGAGGCTGCTGGGATGAAGAGTGCTGCATCTCCATATATTTGTTCTGGACCACTGCTTTGCCACCAGCTCCTCAGTGCCTACAGGCATCTTTCCTGACCTTTCTCCACCTATTAAGAGAAGCACTTTCCAATATCAACCCATTCATCTACTTTGGTGGCCACCAGTGGTGAAATTTTGAGCACTCAGCAGTGTCAGGCCCATGGAATCAATCACAGAAAAAGCCTTCAAACCCTTCTTGTCCCAGGCTGAGCAGAAGATGCTGACACATGGATGTGCCAGCTGGTGCACCACCACCAGGAGCTAAGAAAATGCTGTTTGTGGGCCAGAATTTCCTCCAGCTTTATTAACTGAGATGATCTATCTGTATGATTCTTCACTAAGTGCCCAAGTTCTGGGTCTCCACAGCAGATCATTCCTGGCATCATCATGATGATGCTGCTCCTCTAAACTCTTAGTGTGTGGATGACATGCAACAAAAGCTACCCTAGGTGAAGCAGCCTCTTTTGCTGGTCCCACCAGGGGGATTATTCCTGACAGGGCATACAGCTGGCATGCTTTGCTCCAGGGTTTTCCTCCAAAGTCTGTCTCACAGTCTCAGCAAGCTCCACCACAGTTAAAGCTACGTTTCCCACCAAGATGGAGCTGACAGGTAGAACTTATCTTGGCAATTAATTAAGGGGTTGTGGAAAGGAAGCAGCAAGGGGAAAGCAGCTCTGCTGTGTGCAGGAAAGGCTGAAATTGGAGCTATCGAGTGAGGTGATAACATGGCATCAACCTGAGCCAGAGCCCCAAGAGCTGCCAGGGGCCATGCAGCAGGCACTGGGGGCCTGTTGGATCAAGGAGGCTTCAGCAGCCGCGCAGGCTAACGCAGGGTGCCAAAGGCAAGCAGCAGCCTCCAGGTTCCTCCAGCAGCTCACACCTCCAGGTGACAGATCCGCTCTGCCTGGCAGCTCTGCAGGCCTGAGTGCCACCTGCCTGCTCTGAGAAAGGTCCTGGAATTCCAGCAGGGAAGTCACCTCGCTCTGCAGTGGGAGGAGATGAGCTTGAAGGCTCAGGTGCCACTGAGTGTTCTACAGAGACAGTTTCTCTGGGGTGCGTCCTCCTCCAGTGTTCCAACTCCAGCTGCACCACACAGTGAGGGAATGGAAGAGCAATAGGTGCTGGTGTTATAGTCCACATCAGAGCCAGGTCATGTGCAGAGCCAGAGGGATCCTTGCTCACACTCTGCAAGTGTCAGAGCCATAATTCCAGCCCCTGACCACAATCAAGGGGGGGTTCCCCTCTAATTCTCCTCTAGCATAGCATCCTCGTGTGCTGGATGAGGCAAGGACCACTTAGCCCTGGGCTCTGTGGGGCTGGACCAGCACCCAGCTTTCTGCACGTGCACAAGCCTTGGGTGCTGGGCTCCACTAGTGAGCTCAGGGTCCCCATTGCCATGGGGCTGTAAGGAGAACCCCAGCTGCCATACTCAGCTCTGCAGCCATCAGAGGAGAAAGCACAGGAGTAACCCAAAGGGTGAGGCTCCCATCTCAGGCCCAGCTCTTCCTCCATGGACTGCCTTGTCCTGGAGAGGTGCTGGTATCTGCTGGTATGGGCAAACCACAGGCCAGGCTCAGCCAGCTGCCCAGGGTGATGCACCTGTGGGGTACAAAACACCCCACCCATGGGACCAGTTTTGCCTCCACAGGGAGCAGCCAAGGTGGGAGAACCATGTCTGGGCATCTCCATCTCCTGGCCTTTGCACCATCCCCACTG
Organism: Eubucco bourcierii; assembly: GCA_013396675.1. Lineage (NCBI taxonomy): Eukaryota > Metazoa > Chordata > Aves > Piciformes > Ramphastidae > Eubucco > Eubucco bourcierii. The sequence continues at coordinate 8,559 of VWZE01018424.1, forward strand.
CAATAATTTCTTCTGCTCTTCGGCAGCGCCTCTGCAGCTGGCTGATGCACTGGAGCTTTGTGTGCTGCACTTGTCTCTGGCACACAGGTGGGGTTCTTCAGGAGCAAGAAAAGAAAAACCCTTAGTCTTACTTGAGAAACAGGCATGACACAGAGACTTGCTGCCACCTGGCCAAGGGACTGATGCAGCTGTGGGAGGGGTCCAGAGCTGTTTCCCCACCCCAAACAATCCCACTTTAGGGCTGACATGGCCCAAGAGCTGCTGGCACCCCATTGCTTTGCTGTGGCACTCCTGGCACACAGTGCTACTGTAACCCACCATGTCCCAGATTCTCTGCCTGGCATGGACAGGGAGCAGCCTGGCCAGGAAACAGGGGTGGGGTTTTGGGGGACCAGCAGCCCTGTTGAGGCCTTGAGTAACCTGTACTAGTGGGAGGTGTCCCTGCCTATGGCAGGGGGTTGGAACTAGATGATCCTTGAGGTCCCTTCCAACCTTACCATTCTATGATTCTATGGTGCCAACAAAGCCTTTCCCTGCAGCGGGCAGGGGAAGATGGAGCTCACTCTTCTATCAAGCCCAACGTCCTCACCCAGGCTGGATGAGGCCTTGAGCAACCTGCTCTAGTGGGAGGTGTCCCTGCCTATGGCTTGGGGGTTAGCTGATATTTAAGGTCTCTTCCAACCCAAACCATTCTGTGACTCTATGATTCTCAACCAGCACCAAGCAGCAAAACTAGGCAGATCTCCTGTGGCATTGTAGCCAGTCACCCCAGGCAGGTGGCACCGATTGCCACAGGCTGGGACCGTCACCAGGCACAACTTGCTGCTCATGCCCCAGTCCTGTGTTTGCCAACCCCAGACCCCAAGCTGCAGAAGTATAAGTGACCCCCACGCCACTGCCTGCTGGGCACAAGGACCAGCAGCAGCACGGAGCCCTGGATGCGGAGAGCAGCAACAGGTGTCATTGGGTACAGCCCCTGGATGCGGAGAGCAGCGGCAGGCACCGCTGGGCGCAGCCCCTGGGTGCGGAGAGCAGCGGCAGGCACCGCTGGGCGCAGCCCCTGGATGCGGAGAGCAGCGGCAGGCACCACTGGGCGCAGCTGGGCCCTCCAGATTAAGCACCATGCCCAGGCCATCGTAGGAAAACATTTATTTGTTCAGGTGATAGAAGCTACCATGTTTACAGTCTGTGAGCTCACCACTGGCGACACCGACCACGACTGGGGCCTGCAGCTGCTGCCACCAGAGTTCTCGCCACTGAGTTTATAAAAACCTTGGGACACCAGAAAAAAAGGACTCGGGACTGAATGTGGCAGATGGCAGACGGGCGACCTGTGAAGAGGGGGAGGGAACTTTATCCAACAGCACCACCAGCCCGGGCGGCTCCCGGCCGCAGCGTGGAGCGCAGGCGGCCGTGGGTGTGCGCGGTGCCACGCGTCAGTCTGCGGCGAGCTGGAACCGAATGGCTTTCTGCCGGGCGAGAGCGTCGGTGCCAGCGCCGTCGGGCAGCGGAGGAGGGCAGGTGTCCTGCGGGCTGGCCCCGGCTTCTGTGCAAAGAGACAAAACAGGGACAGTGAGGGGACGAGCGGCAGGACGCGGCCCTTCCCTGCAGCCAAAGAGCTGCCACGGGGCAGGTGGCACCAGGAGGTGCTTCGTGGGGCCGGCCCGAGCTTCGCGCCACACTGACAGCTGCCCACGGAGCTGCCCAGGTGGAGAGCAGGCGGCAGAGCCTGCCCTCAGCCCCAGCGCCCCACTGGCTCCAGTGCCTCCAATGCCACCAGCACCACAAGGTGGGGGATGTGGTAGGAGCACGGCAGCTATTGGCAGAAAGGGTTAACGGCACTTGGCATCCCCAGCCAGCTCAGCTCCAGCACCAGACCGTGCCATCACTAGCCAGAAACACTCCCAGCCAGTGCCACCACCAGCCAGTGCCACCACCAGCTTTAGCACTCTTGTTGTTCAAAGGAAAACCAAACTAACAAACCCCTCTCCTGAAAACCAAAACCAGAACCACTAAAGCTCCTTGCTCCAGAATCAGTTTTCCAGTACCTAGGTTTGCTCCTACCCTCTCTGACCTGAGCCATTTTCCATGGCAGGGATTCCAGCTCCTTGCAGTTTCAGAACTCTGCACAGAACTGGAAACACCAGAAGGCAGCAGGGAATGTGCATGGGGTTGGGACTGGCCTCCATGGGGTTTACAGCAAAAGTCACCAGAGAGAAACCATGCTGAGGAGTTGTCCTGCCCCACGCTCCCACACTGTGGGCATCATTCAGGGCACGGTACGTGGACTCTGTTTAAAGAGCTGATTTAATGTGGTATTCAGTGCCCAGCGTGCTGTACCTGCCCATGTGCTTGATGGCCAGAGGGACAATCCATCTCTGAGGACAACAAGGGCAGCTGTGGGTGCAGCACCACAGAAGGACTTGCAGAGGGAACCAGCACTGCTGCCTGGAAACCCCAGCTGGGCAGAGCCGGGGTAAGTTCCTTACCCAGCCCTGCCAGCACAGGCTCTGGTAACAGGCCCAGACAGCCTGGCATGCAGCAAGGCTCACAGGAGCACATCTGCAAAAGGAAACACAATTTCTCTGAACAGAAGCCCATCGACTTTGCCACCTTTTGCTTCCTTTAAACCAGAACTTTGCCAGCTGAGAGTGGACAGTACTGGGTGGTCTCATGGTTGCGGACACTGCTGCCGTGGGAGAGCAGCAGCACCCCCCTGCTTGCAAGCAGCAGCCTAGAAGAGGACAGTAAACCTTCCTAAGCTGCTGCCGTGCTGATGGATGCTCCCACTCCATGAGTAGCACTTCAGAGATGCCAGGTTCTCTCCACTAATGGCAAGAGGAACGATAGCAGGTGAGAGCAGCTGTGACCATGACTCCTGCTGGCTGAAGCAGTCACTAGGGGTGGAGATCTGCTCCCCCTCCAAGCAGGGTCTCTCTTGTGGCTCTGGTTTGCAGTAGCACAGGAAGGGCCACGCTGCACCTTCCCAAGACAGGGATTATTGGCTGTCATGGGTCAGTGTGACTCTGCTGGTCCAGGATACTCCACGCCAGATGTGCCTCTGGCTCAGCAACAACGTCCAGGTGCCTGAGGAGTTACTAGAAGACATTATGTGCGGTCCCAAAGCAGTGAGCAGTGGGGTTTTCAAGGTCTCCAGGAGGCAGGAGCATCTCTACATTGCTGGCAGCCAGCCTCCAGCATCTCCACAGCCAGCAGGGATCAGACCAGGACCGTGGCAGGCTCCCTTGGGCAGACAGTGTGCCTCAGCAGCGGGCACCTCATGGAAGTGCAGGCAGTGGGTACCCTGCTGCCAGGCCCTTCCCAGGCAGAGCAGCATGTGCCCAGGAGCTGTGACCCTTCTCCCAGGCACAGCACACGTGGCCGTCACACTCCGGCTCACATTGCTGTGGCAGGGCTGGCCACACAGAACAGGCTGGCAGAAGCGAAGCCATGTGGGCACGCAGAGCGCAGCAGCGCCAGGTACTCATGGTAAAGAACAAGACCAGGACAGAAGCAGAGAGCAAACGACCAACAGAACACACTTTTCACCCGGCAGAGCCCTGCTTCTCCAGCCAGAGGCGGCTGGTCCCAGCCCGCTGCGACAGCGCACGCACGCCCGGAGGAAAGGATGCGGGAAACGTGAGGAGGAAGCGTGTGCCAGCAACTTTAATGACAGTGAACACATCTGGAGTCGTTTCTCCTCCTCTGGTGCCCACGGAAAGACACCAGCTCATGGCTAAAACCTCGGTCGCTTGATTCTCGAGGAGCATCACGGGGTGCAGACCCAGGGGCTGTCCCAGGAACAGGCTTGCACCTGCGGGTCCAAGTCTCTGCAAACTCCCCCTGGCAGGCTGCACCCCTTATCCCCAACACCCCCGGACTGGTAAACATGTCAGCACCACCACCTGCCCTGGGGAGCACCCTGCTTGGATCTGCTGAACCCACGCTCTGGTTTCAGATGGGTCAGCAATGCTGCATTGCTGTGCTCTGGGCAGTAACAGGCCAGCATCGCCCTGGTCACAGAACAGCTCAGCACTTCTTCTGCCTCCAACCTGGCAGCCTCTGGTTTTGCAGAACAGAAAGGACAGAGAATTTCCTCCTCCACAAAGACTTCCTCACTGTGAATCGAGCCTGGATAAAGTGAAATGCCCTGCTGCAGTTACTCTGGTGGGAACATGCCCAAGGGACACTCCTCTCTGCCCAAGACAGGAACCTCCACAAGGGGAACCCTCTGTTGCCCAGATCCAAACCACTCCTACGCTGTTAGCAGAGAAGCAGATCAAAGGCAGGGACATATGGTCCTTCTAAGCTGCTTATACAGATGCACTGAGGACAGAACACTCAGCTCCAGCTTTTAGAAGATGATTCCTTTGAGTAAAAAAAAAAATAAAAAATAAAAAATTAAAAATGTGAAAATAACCCTCCCCAAGTCACAGGAAGCTGCGAATGCTTTAGCACTCTCACAAAACATCAGACACATTTACGCCCGGTTGTAGACAACACACAAAGCATTTTCATTTGATGTTTTTACAGTGCACGACTCAAAACACCTCACAGAAATCCTCTGAAGCTCTCCCACAGCCCAGCACAGGGTGAAGGTGCTGGCTGCAGCCAGCAGCTCCTCACTGGGGCGTGCGCCTCCCGCACTCAACAGCGCCTTCGCTGCAAGGCCACCACAGCACCGTCCGTGCCCGTGCCCTGCTTTGGAGCTAACTTCCGTGCACAGCCCCTCGAGAAGAAGATGGACTCCAAAGAAAGCTAAAGAAAGATTGGTTTCTTTATTTTGTTTCTAACTTTGCCAGCAGGAAGTGGGTTTTCTAATTTTGAGGTTTGCGTTTCCTTTTTTGGTCTCCACATTTCCCAAGGGAAGGAAAAGGGCTTTCTAAACCAGAAACAACCTCCTCTTACTTACATCCTTTACATCATCCTCACCAGGCACTGGTTTTCCATAACAGGTAGACAAACCACAGAGAACCATTCCAGATGGCTGAGAGAAACGGGGACCAGCCAGCATGTGTCAGCCCCAAGGTGTGCAAGGATTAAGGGGCAGAGACTCGTGAGGCTGTGGGAGATGTGCCCTGCCACAAGACAATCCCTACCACCAGAAGGTCCTTGCCATCAGACATGCCCCGCCTCAAGCCAATCTCTGCCAGGGGACATTCCCACTCATGAGATAGTCCCTGCCAGGAGATGTTGCCTGCCACCAAATGTGCCCTGCCACAAGATGCTCCCTGCACCAGACATTCCCTGCCACGACTGCTCTTGGGCTGGCCTGGTTACAGCCAAGGTGTCTTCAGAAGTCTGCTTCACTTCTGCTGCCCTCAAGAAGCAGCAGATAAATAAAATACAACTCTTCTATCACTTGAATGGCCACAAAGCCCACATCAAAGTCTGTTATTTTGCACCTGAGAACACAGTAAGTGCAGAGCTAAGCTGTCTCCAATTTAAACATGATGGCCATCTGACTTTAATTAATATTAATTGTTGCCTTCTCTTTAGAAGGAACAGAGAAGCAGGAGCACGTGTGGCCACCCTCCCAGCACAGGGTTTCCCACTGCTATCACTCAATGCCATGTGTTACATCCCTGTGTAGTGACCTGCACTTGCTGTGTCCTGCAGGCACCATAGCCCAGCAGCAGGTTATAAACAAGACCACCTTCCAGGCCCTTCACTGTGCATGGTGGTTAAAGAGAAGTGGAGCAAACCCTAGAGCTCACAGGAAACATGACCCAGAAGTCTAAGAAAGAAGGAGATGGCAATCACAACCCCAGTCAGCCATCGCAGTAAGTTCCTGAACGGCTTTTGACCTTCATGCGCAGCCCTGCCTGCTCTGCAGCACCGGGCTTGACGTGCCAACCGTGCACTCCAAAGCATCTTCCTCTGCCTGGAGTCACACTGACCAAGCCACAGCTCCCTGCCCTGCAGGAGGTCCCCAGGCCTACAGAGATACCTACCACTGCAGCTGGGCTGCAGGGCTGCTCCCACCTTTCCCACCGGCTCCCCCTGGCTCATGTTTCAGCCTCTGTGCTGATGGGATGGGGACATGGGACAGTCCCTGTAGCACTGACTGCGAGGCAGGCACCAGCTCTGAGAAGGGAGCACGAGGCAGGCTCCTCCTGAACGCAGTGTGCTTCGCCAGCGCTGGCACCAGGCACAGCCATTGCCATGGCACCCCAGGCTCCTGGAGTGGGCGTTGTGAGCAGGTAGCCACCACCAGGCCCAGCACCACTGAATGTGGGTGCCCAGGGCCCTCCTTGTGGGTAGACCAGCACCCAGCGAGCCAGACCCCAGCGGGAGCAGAGGTACTCCTTGCCCTGACACCCTCCTGGCTGTCAATGAGGGAAGGGCTTGATGTATACCAGGTAACACCACAGGCTGTCGTTCTGTACAGCGTCTGCCTAGGAACAAAGGCAACAACCATTGTCTGGAAAAGAAATGTACAGTCTGGGTGTTTTAAAAAATAGCATTTTACTGATTGATCCAGAAGTGGTTATTTGTTAGCTCGGAGGAAATTTCATTTCCTTTATAAAAGGCTTTTTCTGTGAAAACTCTCTCTTTTTGTTTTCTGCAACTGCAGAACCAGGAAGCCAGTCCTAGAGTAGGGAAGGCACTGGTGCTGTTTCATGCTTTTTTTTTTCTTTTTTTTTTCTCATTTTTTTTCCTTTTTTTTTTTTTTAACCCCTTAATCTTTCTTTTTTTGTTTTGTTTTGTTTTGTTTTAATCTCTGAGTGCTGCCTTCGTTTTCCATATCGAATGAAATCACAAAGGAGAACCAAATGAACCCTGTGTGCTCTGGGTGGCTTACACAGAACCCCACACGAACAAGCCATCAATTGGCAGGACAGCAGTGGACCTCCAGACCCCTTCGCTGGGCAGAGGGAGTTTCACACACACACGTTTGGCGTCTCGGGTTTTTTTGTTAAAAAATTAAAACTAAACCCAAAAAAAAAAATAAAAAAAAAACAAACCCAGAAAAAAAAAGGAGGAGGAAAAAAAAAAAAAAAAA
>VWZE01018425.1:14282-28510 GCA_013396675.1 Eubucco bourcierii
GTCGCGGGGCTCGGAGCAAGGGCGTCGCGGGGCTCGGAGCAAGGGCGTCGCGGGGCTCGAGCAAGAGCTCTGCATGGCTCAAAGCAAAGGCACTGCATGGCACAAGGCTACGTTTGAGGGCTTTTGGGATGGGCTTAGAACAGTGTCCCAGGTAGGGGCAGTCAGCCTTGGCAGTATGCATGCCCATGGTGGATGTCTGCCAGCTGTGTGCAGGATTGCTCAGTGAAGGACTGATTTGGTGCAGACAAGAACCTGAGAGCCAACAGTGCATGGTATGCACATAGCATCATAGAATCACAGAATGGGAAGGTTGGAAGGGACCTCAGGGGTCAGCCAGTCCCACCCCCCTGCCATAGGCAGGGACACCTCCCACTAGCACAGGGCACTCAAGGCCTCATCCAGCCTGGCCTTGAACACCTCCAGGGAGGTTGTGGAGCACAGAAGCACAGAATGGGATCAAAGACCCCATTCTGTGCTTCTGTGCTCCACAACCTCCCTGGGCAACCTGTGCCAGTGTCTCACCACTCTCACTCCAAAGAATTTCCTCCTAACATCCACTTTCAATCTTTCCTCTGCTGCTTCAAACCCATTCCCCTTGTCCTGCCATTCCAAGCCCTTCTCAACAGTCCCTCCCCAGCCTTCCTGGAGCCCACTTCAGGTCCTGCAAGGCCACTCCAAGCTCTCCTGGAAGCCTTCTCCTCTCCAGGCTGCACAGCCCCAACTCTCTCAGCCTGTCCTCACAGCACAGCTGCTGCAGCCCTCTCACCATCTTGGTGGCCTCCTCTGGACCCACACCAACAGTTCCATGGCCTTCCTGTGCTGGGGGCTCCAGAACTGCACACACACAGATGTTTAAGGCCCTTCAGCAGCAGCAGCAGCATCACCACCGTCATCATCATCACCACCACCGTCATCATCATCATAGCCTCCATTGGACACTCTCTAGCATATGCCTCTCTTGGGAGAGCCCAGAACTGAACACAACACTCCAGATGTGGTCTCATTAGGGCAGAGTAGAGTGGGAGGAGACTCTGGCACAGGTTGCCCAGGAAGGTTGTGGATGCTCCCTCCCTGCAGGTGTTCAAGGTCAGATCAGATGAGGCCTTAAGCATCCAAGCCTGGTTGAGAGGCAGGGACAGAGGGGTTGGAGTGGATGACCTCTGAGGTCCCTTCCAACCTGAGCCATTCTGTGATTCTGTGATTTTAGCACTCAACATATTGGTCTCCACTTTACCACAGTGTAAGAGCAGAGAGTGTCCTCAAGGTGCAAAGTCTCTTGCATGACCTCTACTGCAAGTCTAGCAGGGTGCTCCTGCACATCTGCATTACTGCAATCGAATTCAGAGCAGGGCACTGAGCCTTTAATTTGGTTCTGCCTGGACAAATCCACTCAGCAGATGAAGTCAGGGATACTTATCACAAAGTCATCTGAGATAAAGTAGCCAAAGACATCAAACTCATCACAGCTCCTCTGAAAGCAAGGCTCTCTGGTTCTGACAATCATAGAATGGGAAGGTTGGAAGGGACCTCAAGGATCATCTAGTTCCAACCCCCTGCCATAGGCAGGGACACATCCCACTAGCACAGGGCGCTCAAGGCCTGGCCTTAAACACCTCCAGGGAGGGAGCAGCCACAACCTCCCTGGGCAACCTGTGCCAGTCTCTCACCACCCTCACTGCAAACAACTTCCTCCTAACATCCAGTCTAAATCTCCCCTCTGACACTCCAAACCCATTCCCCTTGTCCTCTTATTCCAAGCCCTTCTCAATAGTCCCTCCCCAGCCTTCCTGCAGCCCCCTGCAGACCCTGCAAGGCCACTCCAAGCTCTCCTGGAAGCCTTCTCCTCTCCAGGCTGCACAGCCCCAACTCTCTCAGCCTGTCCTCACAGCACAGCTGCTGCAGCCCTCTCACCATCTTGGTGGCCTCCTCTGCACTGCCTCCAACACTTCCATGGCCTTCCTGTGCTGGGGGCTCCACAACTGCACACAGGACTGCAGGTGGGGTGTGAGGAGAGCAGAGTCAAGGGGCACAATCCCCTCCCTTGCCCTGCTGCCCACACTGCTCTTGCTGCAGCCCAGCACACAGTTGCTGTCTGGGCTGCACTCACACTGCAGCCTCAGGTTGAGTTTTTCCTCACCCCACACCCCCAGGGCCTGTCCCTCAGGGCTGCTCTCAGCCATTCCCCACCCAGCCTGGAGCTGTGCTTGGGATTGTGCTTGGGATAGTCAGAGGAAAAATCATCCTGATTTGAGAGAGAATCACAGAATGCTTCAGGCTGGAAGGGACCTTAGTCATCAGCACATTCCAAACCCTGCTGCAGGGACACATTCCACTGGTTTTGGTTGCTCAAGGTCCCTCCAGCCTGGCCCTGAATACCTCCAAGGAAGGAGCATCCACAGCCTCCCTGGGCAACCTGTGCCAGTGTCTCACCACCCTCATTGCCGAGAATATCTTTCTAATTTCCAGTCTCAATCTGTCCTCTCCCAGCTCAAAGCCATTGTCTCTCATCTTGCCACCCCCAGCCCTTGTGCCAAGTCCCTCCCCAGCTATCCTGCAGCCCCTTCAGCTACTGGAAAGCTGCTCTAAGATCTCTCCAGAGCCATCTCATCTCCAGTCTAACAACCCCAACTCTCCCAGCCTTTGCCCATAGGGGAGGTGCTCCAGATCACCTGTGTGGCCTCCTCTAGACCTGCTCCAACAATTCCATGTGCCTCTGATGCAGGGCCCCCAAAATTGGATGCAGTACTCCAGGTGGGGGAATCCCATGAAAGCAGAGAGGGAGAATCAGCTCCATCCTCCTGCTGGCCACACTGCTTTTAGTGGAGCCTAGGATACAGCTGCCCTTCTGGGAGACAGAGATGGGGAGAAGGCAGAACTTCAGGAGTTAACATCCAGCATTCATTCTGAGCAGGGCTTCAACAGCATCCTCAGGAAATTCCCTTTCTGCATCATTTACCTGATCCCACCATATGCTTATTGGTACTGGCAGGCTGGAAGGTCACAGTTGAGCTGCACCAACAACTGTTGGGACATTCAAGCATCTCAGATCAAGGATAAATGTCACTTACCACAGTGCTTCCAAAGCTGCCTTTGAAACATCTCATCTGGTTTTGCTAGCAGCAGGAAGAAAAGAACAAAAGCTTCCCACTCAGATGCTGTCCTACAGTGAACAGGCTTAGCTGGACCTCTCCTGCCTCATTTCTGGGCTTATTGGACTCTTTTAAAGTTGTTTATCTTAAAAAGTCAAAGGAAGAGCTAAATAAAGCAAAGCCAGCAGCTGTATTTATAGCACTTGATTTAAAATATTACATTTGCCTTCATAGAGCTCTGCAGGAGGTTTGGGGAGGGTCAGAGTTACCCCACAGAAGCTCAGGGACTGGGCATTTCGTGGTGCAGCTTAAAGGATCACTTTGCAGCCCCCCTCTTTGCTTTATTCATAGGATGGGTTGGGTTGGAATGGATCTTAGAGATCATCCAGTTCCTGCCATGGGCATGGACACTTGGTCTAGCATCCAGGTTGCTTATCTGAGCTGGCTCTGAACAGCTGCAGGAAGGATGCAATCCTGAGCCCCTGGGCAGCCTGTGCCAGTGTCTCACCACCTAAAGGATTTCACCAACCCACTCTAAAGAATTTCTTTCTAATCCACAGGCAGGTTTTGAAGATCTCTAGAGGACCTCTAGCTCTCTAGGAAGGACATGGAAGTGTTGGAGGCAGTGCAGAGGAGGCCACCAAGATGCTGAGAAGGCTGCAGCAGCTGTGCTGTGAGGACAGGCTGAGAGAGTTGGGGCTGTGCAGCCTGGAGAGGAGAAGGCTTCCAGGAGAGCTTGGAGTGGCCTTACAGGGTCTGAAGAGGGCTGCAGGAAGGCTGGGGAGGGACTATTGAGAAGGGCTTGGAATGGCAGGACAAGGGGAATGGGTTTGAACTGGCAGAGGGGAGATTTAGACTGGATGTTAGGAGGAAGTTGTTTGCAGTGAGGGTGGTGAGAGACTGGCACAGGTTGCCCAGGGAGGTTGTGGCTGCTCCCTCCCTGGAGGTGTTCAAGGCCAGGTTGGATGAGGCCTTGAGTGACCTGTGCTAGTGGGAGGTGTCCCTGCCTATGGCAGAGGGTTGGAACTGGATGATCCTTGAGGTCCCTTCCAACCTTACCATTCTATGATTCTCTGACTCCACAAGCTCTCTGGGCAGCTTGCCCCAGTTCTCTGTCACCCTCACAGTAAGAAAAACCTTTTCTCATGTTGAGATGGAGTTCCCTGTGATCCATTTGTGCCAGTCTCAGTTCTCAGTAGCAGCTAATGCAGTCCAGAACTAACCCTACAGAAGCCTTTTCAGGTACATCAGCTGCCTGAAGCAGATTATAGTCAGAGCAGAAAAAATCCTGACTTGAGAGACACACATAGAATGGTTTGGGTTGCAAGGGACCTTCAAGATCGTCAAGTTCCAACTCCTTCCACCAGCCCAGGCTGCTCAAGGCTTCATCCAACCTGGCTTTGAACACCTGCAGGCAAGGGGCATCCAAAAGGGACCTTAGAGATCATTCCAACCCTTGCTGCCATGGGCAGGGACACCTTCCACTGGACTTGGCTGCTCAAGGCCCCATCCAGTCTGGCCCTCAACACCTCCAAGGAAGGAGACTCCCCAACCTCCTTGGGTAACCTGTGCCAGTGTCTCACCACCCTCACTGCCAAGAATTTCTCCCTCATCCCTCATCCCCAGTCTCCATCTCCCCTCTCCCAGCCCAAAGCCACTGTCCCTTGTCCTATCACTTCCAGCCCTTGTCACAAGTCATCATAGAATGGTAAGGTTGGAAGAGATCTCAAGGATCAGCCAGTTCCAACCCCCTGCCATTAGCACAGGTCACTCAAGGCCTCATCCAACCTGGCCTTGAACACCTCCAGGGAGGGAGCAGCCACAAACTCCCTGGGCAACCTGTGCCAGTCTCTCACCACCCTCACTGCAAACAACTTCCTCCTGACATCCACTTTTAATCTCCCCTCTGCCACTTCAAACCCATTGCTCCTTGTCCTGCCATTCACAGAACTTCTCAACAGTCCCTCCCCAGCCTTCCTGCAGCCCCCTTCAGACTCTGCAAGGCCACTCCAAGCTCTCCTGGAAGCCTTCTCCTCTCCAGGCTGCACAGCCCCAACTCTCTCAGCCTGTCCTCACAGCACAGCTNGAGCCAAGGGGCACAATGCCCTCCCTTGCCCTGCTGCCCACACTGCTCTTGCTGCAGCCCAGCACACAGTTGCTGTCTGGGCTGCACTCACACTGCAGCCTCAGCTTGAGCTTTTCCTCACCCCACACCCCCAGGGCCTGTTCCTCAGGGCTGCTCTCAGCCATTCCCCACCCAGCCTGGAGCTGTGCTTGGCATTGTGCCTACCCAGGGGCAGGACCTTACACTTGGCCTTGTTGAATGTCCTGAGGTTGGTCTGGGCACAGCTCTGCAGCCTGTGCAGGTCTCTCTGGATGGATCCCTGCCCTCTAGCAAGTGACTGTGCCACACAGCTTGGTGCCAGCTGCACACTTGCAAGTCCCTCCCCAGCTCTCCTGTAGCCCCTTTCAAGTACTGCAAGGCTGTTCTAGCGTCTCCCTGGAGCCTTCTCTTCCAAGGAACACAGCACTCTCAGGGCATGCAACACTCTTCATCTTCAATGACCAGATCATTTCTTTTTTTAAATGCCTGCATGCAGCAGGACCCAAAATCTTCAGGCTGCCCCTGCCCCTCCTGATGCTTCTCTGCCCATGTGCCTGCACACCAGAATAAGAGGTGAACTTCTCACCCCTTCCACCTCCTTGTACTGCCACCAAAAGATGAGTGTCCCAGTAGACTTTAAATGGAAGTCAGAGCAACAGGGGCTCTGCAGATGAGCAGATTCTATATTTAGTTGGGGAGGAAAGGATTTCTAGGTTGTTCTTTCTCTCTCCAGCCCAAAATGCACAGCAGATATAGATACACACAAACCCTTCATCCTGAAAGCATCCATCTGGAAGCTCAAAGCAGTAGGGTTTGGTGCTCACCTACATTTCTTTTTTCTCTTTTCCAGAGGCATTTTGGAGCATCCTAAGCACACATCCAGGCTGGATGCACAGTGGATTGAGAGTAGCCCTCAAGAAAGACTTGGGAGTGTTGGCTGCACAGCAGCTCCCCAGGAGCCAGCAGTGCCCTCCTGGTGCTGGCTAGGAGCAGGTAGTACTCCCTGGGTACAAGGCAAGCTGGTCACACATTCCCAGTGTCACCTCCATGGGCTCTGCCTCCTCTGTCTCTGCTGCTTTCTTACAGAACCTTTGTCAGAAGGAGGCTGAGTCATATTAGAACAGATGAGCCCCTGCTCAAGGGGGAGAAGAGGAAAGCAGTTCTGTGCAGCTCTGCCTCCTTGTAGAGATGCTTTGGGCTTTGTGACATGCTCAGCCTAGACAGAAGCTTTGCTTTTGCTCCCTTCTGCCCCTCCCTGCTCACCACTGCACAGAATCACAGAACCTTACAGGTTGGAAGCCTGCAGAGAAGGAGCCTCCACAACCTCTCTGGGTAGCCTGCTCCAGACCCCCAGTACCCTCACACCAAAGAGGTTTCTCCTCATGCTCAGGTGGCACCTCCTGGCTTCCAGCTTGTCCCCATTGTTCCTTGCCCTGTCAATGGGCACCACCAAACAGAGCCTGGCACCTTCATCCTGGCACCCACCCCTCAGCTATTTACAGGCATTGATCAGATCCCCTCTCAGCCTTCTCTTTTCAAGACTAAAGAGCCCCAGGCAAGCTCTCAGCCTTTCTTCACAGCAGAAATGTTGTAGTGCCCCAGTGACACCCACTCATCCTCACAGCCTCCTCTGGGCTCTCTCCAGCAGGTCTCTGCCTCTCTTCAATTGGGAGCTTGGAAGAATCATAGAATATTAAGGGATGGAAGGGACCTGGGTCTAGGAAACTCCTAGAGAAGCTCTTTCTTAGCTCTGTTACCAGCAGCATCCTGTGGCAACTGCAGGTCTTGAACTTCTGACTGCCAGAATCACAGAACCACAGAGGTTGGAAGGGACCTCCAGAGATCATCCAGTCCAACCCCCCTGCCAAGAACCATCCCCTGGGGTAGTTCTCACAGGAATGCATCCAGGTGGGTTTGGGAAGTCTGCAGAGAAGGAGACTCCACAACCTCTCTGGGCAGCCTGCTCCAGGGCTCTGNAGGGCTCTCAGTCTCTCTTTGTAGGGGAGATGCTCAAGTGCCCCACTCATCCTGGTGGAATTCCAGTAACATCACCCCTGTAGTTGTGATCAGAGGCAGGAGGAGGCAGGGAAAAGGTTTGTTTTCAGAGCATGGAGTCACTTAAAACCTCTGAGGCAGGGCACTGCTTTTTGCACTCCCCAAAGCTTTGTGTGCAGATTGCAAAGAAGATGCAGGCAGAAATCTTCAGGTTGCAGTCATCTGGCCTGGAGATGGCAAAGCTTTGGGCTGCTGGGCTGGGAGCCATGTATGAGAGGAATGGTTGAAGCTGAACACAGCTCTTTGCAGGGAGGGTGGTGAGGCACTGGCACAGGTTGCCCAGGGAGGTTGTGGAGCACAGAATCACCCAATGTGATCTTTGATCACATTGGGTGATTCTGTGCTCCACAACCTCCCTGCAGGTCTTCTATGCTCCACAACCTCCCTGGAGGTGTTCAAGGCCAGGCTGGAGGAGGCCTTGAGTGACCTGTACTAGTGGGAGGGCTTTTTGCACTCCTCAAAGCTTTGCATGCAGATTGCAAGGAAGATCCAAGCAGAAAGTGACCTCCAGAGATCATCGAGTCCATCCTCACATGCCTTGAAGAATTTGGTGGCTCATGGACCCAGGAAATCACTTAAAGGCTTTCAGGTAAACCATCTATTTTTATTAATTTTAAAGGCAGTGAGTTGGAACTAGATGATCCTTGATGTCCCTTCCAACCTCACCATTCTATGATTCTAATGTTGTTGAGGTTTGTTTGGTGTTTTTTCCCCTCTAGACACCAGAACATTCCAACTAAAGCCACCCTGAGCCCAGGAATAGCCCACACAGCCCCTCCTGTCCTCAGGTCAGAGCAGCAAAACACATTAATTAAATGAATTTATTTAGAAGTATGGTCAGGCAATAAGCAGGAAGCAAATTGCAGGGGAAGCTCATCATTAACCTGATTTCTCTCCTCCCTGCCTCCTCCACTGCTGCTGTACCGGCTGCAGCTTCTGCCTCTGGCAGGCTTAATGAATATTCACTGCTAGGAAGAAGCTGCAGGGACTCAGAGACATCAAATGCAAACAGCCTGCACTGCAAACCCCTCTCTCTGTCATTTGGAGGATGTCTGCAGACATTCTGGCTGCACTGATCAGCCCTAAGCCTCTCTGGGATTAAAATGTCCATTTAATCTGCTTTTTGAGGTTGGATTTTTTGTTTTGTTTTGTTTCTTAAACACACACACACAAAAAAAAATTCTCCCTCCCAAAAGCCACAACCAGCAGCAGAGTGAAGAAAGCAAAGATAATTCCATCAGCAGCATGACAGAGTGAAGGGAAAGACAGAGAAAGGATTGGGTCAGGAGAAAGCTGATAGCACTTGGGAGTGTCACAGAGGGATCAGAGAATTGTAGACTCAGAGACCCAGAGAATCATAGAGTCAGAGACCCAGAGAAGTGTGAGTGCAGCCCAGCACAGAATCAGACCCATGGACCCAGAGACTCAGACCCCCACAGACCCTGGGAATCACAGACTCTGAGACCCACAGACCCTGGGAATCACAGACTCTGAGACCCACAGACCCTGGGAATCACAGACTCTGAGACCCACAGACCCTGGGAATCACAGACTCTGAGACCCACAGACCCTGGGAATCACAGACTCTGAGACCCACAGACCCTGGGAATCACAGACTCTGAGACCCACAGACCCTGGGAATCACAGACTCTGAGACCCACAGACCCTGGGAATCACAGACTCTGAGACCCACAGACCCTGGGAATCACAGACTCTGAGACCCACAGACCCTGGGAATCACAGACTCTGAGACCCACAGACCCTGGGAATCACAGACTCTGAGACCCACAGACCCTGGGAATCACAGACTCTGAGACCCACAGACCCTGGGAATCACAGACTCTGAGACCCACAGACCCTGGGAATCACAGACTCTGAGACCCACAGACCCTGGGAATCACAGACTCTGAGACCCACAGACCCTGGGAATCACAGACTCTGAGACCCACAGACCCTGGGAATCACAGACTCTGAGACCCACAGACCCTGGGAATCACAGACTCTGAGACCCACAGACCCTGGGAATCACAGACTCTGAGACCCACAGACCCTGGGAATCACAGACTCTGAGACCCACAGACCCTGGGAATCACAGACTCTGAGACCCACAGACCCTGGGAATCACAGACTCTGAGACCCACAGACCCTGGGAATCACAGACTCTGAGACCCACAGACCCTGGGAATCACAGACTCTGAGACCCACAGACCCTGGGAATCACAGACTCTGAGACCCACAGACCCTGGGAATCACAGACTCTGAGACCCACAGACCCTGGGAATCACAGACTCTGAGACCCACAGACCCTGGGAATCACAGACTCTGAGACCCACAGACCCTGGGAATCACAGACTCTGAGACCCACAGACCCTGGGAATCACAGACTCTGAGACCCACAGACCCTGGGAATCACAGACTCTGAGACCCACAGACCCTGGGAATCACAGACTCTGAGACCCACAGACCCTGGGAATCACAGACTCTGAGACCCACAGACCCTGGGAATCACAGACTCTGAGACCCACAGACCCTGGGAATCACAGACTCTGAGACCCACAGACCCTGGGAATCACAGACTCTGAGACCCACAGACCCTGGGAATCACAGACTCTGAGACCCACAGACCCTGGGAATCACAGACTCTGAGACCCACAGACCCTGGGAATCACAGACTCTGAGACCCACAGACCCTGGGAATCACAGACTCTGAGACCCACAGACCCTGGGAATCACAGNGTGAACCAAAGGAAAGCTTCTCGTCACCAAGGAGGAGTGAACCAAAGGAAAGCTTCTCCTCACCAAGGAGGGATGAACCAAAGCTTCTCCCCACCAAGGAGCCTGTAGCTTTAATCCACTGTTTGGATTTCCAGGCAACAACATTAACCAGGGTAATTACAGAACATATGTGGTGGGAGTTGCCTAATCCCCCACTGCTTCAGCATCCAGATGCAAAGCAAGGGGTGGGCAGGGAGGTCACTTCTAGCTCAGTCTCAGGTTGCTGGCCACGAAATTGAATTTCCATAGGGATTAGTTATCTCATTATTAGAAAACCACCTCACGTGGCTGTGGATTGGGAGGGCTGCAGCAGCTCTGCTCTGAGGACAGGCTGAAAGGGTTGGGGCTGTTCAACCTGGGGTACAGAAGGCTCCAGGGAGACCTCAGAGCTGCATTTTGATGTTTGAAGGGGACCTACAGGCAGGCTGAGGATGAGTCCCTCCTCAGAAGGGCCTGTGGGGATAGAACAAAGAGCAATGGTTGGAAAGTGGTGCAGGGTTGGACATCAGGAGGAAGTTCTGAGCAAGGAGGGTGGTAAAATACTGAAAAAGGTTGCCCAGGGTTGAGGCCCCATGCCCAGAGACATTCAAGGTTAGATTTAATGTAGCCCTGGGCTGGTTGATCTGGTTGGAGGTGTCCCTGCTGCCTGCAGGACAGTTGGACAAGATGCCCTTGGAGGGTCCCTTCCAGCTCAATGCAATCTGTGAAGCTGTGATCCAAGCAAATGTCTAAGCCCTGCCAGCAGATTATGGAGTGCATGGAAACAAAAATTGAGTTGCTTGCTGCCAGAGCCTGCTGTGGTCAGAGCACAGCACAGGCAAGAGGGCTTCTTCCAGCTGCTGAAAAAGCAAGCAGAGATCCTTTTTTTTTGCAGCTCCTCTCATTGTCTTTTCACTAAAAGAGGCTTTTCCTCCCACAAAGAAGGTCACAAAACCACCAACCTTCTCAGGTAACAACCTTCTGGTGCTCTGCTTGTGCCAGGTCCTGCTCCCAGGGGGAGAATTTGTCTTGGAAAGCACCTGGCAGTGCTTGCTCAGCACAAACTTTAACCTTTTCCCCACCCAACGGGGGACTAATCTGACTTAGCACCAAGGCAGCAAAGCACACAGCTCCAGGATGCTCCATCTGGGCTCTCCAGCTCAGACACTGGACTCTGGGAGGTGAAGGTTTGTGTAGCAAGCAGAGGTCAGTAGGGAGAAACTCCTCCTGCAGCCTAAGGGAGACAGATTTTTGTTTGGGGGTCTGAGATGATGAAAAGCTCAACATGAGCCTGCAGTGTGAGTGCAGCCCAGACAGCAACTGTGTGCTGTCATATCATAGAATGAGGTAGGCTGGAAGGGACCTCAAAGCTCAGCCAGTTCCAACCCCTGCCATAGGCAGGGACACCGCCCACTAGCACAGGTCACTCAAGGCCTCATCCAACCTGGCCTTGAACACCTCCAGGCAGGGAGCAGCCACAGCCTCCTTGTGCCAGTGTCTCACCACCCTCACTGCAAACAACTTCCTCCTAACATCCACTTGCAATCTCCCCTCTTCAATCAAATGGGTTCAATCAAACCCATTCCCCTTGTCCTGGCATTGCAAGACCTCCCCAGCCTTCCTGGAGCCCCCTTCAGATCCTGGAAGGCTACTCCAAGCTCTCCTGGAAGCCTTCTCCTCTCCAGGCTGCACAGCCCCAACTCTCTCAGCCTGTCCTCACAGCACAGCTGCTGCAGCCCTCTCAGCATCTTGGTGGCCTCCTCTGCACTGCCTCCAACACTTCCATGGCCTTCCTGTGCTGGGGGCTCCACAACTGCACCCAGGACTGCAGGTGGGGTGTGAGGAGAGCAGAGCCAAGGGGCACAATGCCCTCCCTTGCCCTGCTGCCCACACTGCTCTTGCTGCAGCCCAGCACACAGTTGCTGTCTGGGCTGCACTCACACTGCAGCCTCAGCTTCAGCTTTTCCTCACCCCACACCCCCAGGGCCTGTTCCTCAGGGCTGCTCTCAGCCATTCCCCACCCAGCCTGGAGCTGTGCTTGGCATTGTGCCTACCCAGGGGCAGGACCTTACACTTGGCCTTGTTGAATGTCCTGAGGTTGGCCTGGGCACAGCTCTGCAGCCTGTGCAGGTCCCTCTGGATGGATCCCTGCCCTCTAGCAAGTCGAGTGTGCCACACAGCTTGGTGCCAGCTGCACACTTGCTTATTATAGGCTAGAATCAGGAAATGCTTCAGAGAGCAGAAAGCATTGCAGAAGACAAAGCTCTGAACATCAGGAGGACAGGAAGAGATCTGGGCACTGCTTAGTCACAGTGGAAAGGCAGATTTAAATAAAGAGTAATTCAATTCTTCCATTCCAAGGCCTTGGATGTGAGAGACAAAAGCCTCCCAGAGCCCCATAAATCCTGCTGTGAAGGTGAAAAGGAGGAGGCATTTCCTGGCTGCTGCTGCTGCAGCCTGGAACATTATTCTGCAGCCAGCCAACACCCCCCCAGCTCCCCCTCCCCTGGCTCTCTGCTAGATGAGCTGCTGGGCTGAGGCCAGGAGCACAGACACATTTCTATCTGCTTGGCTCCTGCCACTGGAGGCCACTCTGCCTCTATGGGGTGAGCACAGGAGCAGCAGCTTGAACTGCTGCTTACAGGCACTTTCTGCCCCAGCCTCCAGCTCAGACTTTGGCTGTGACTGACTCACAGAGTGGCAGAATGGCAGGAGTTGGAAGGGACCTCTGGAGAGAGCATCACAGAATGGTTTGGGTTGGAAGGGACCTCTGAAGAGAGCATCACAGAATGGTTTGGGTTGCAAAAGACCTCTGAAGAGAGCATCACAGAATGGTTTGGGTTGGAAGGGACCTCTGAAGAGAGCATCACAGAATGGTTTGGGTTGGAAGGGACCTCTGAAGTGAGTATCACAGAATGGCAGGGGATGGAAGGGACCTCTGAAGATAGAAACACAGAATCACAGAGTGCTTTGGGTTGGAAGGGACCTCTGAAGAGAGCATCACAGAATGGTTTGGGTTGGAAGGGACCTCTGGAGAGAGCATCACAGAATGGTTTGGGTTGGAAGGGACCTCTGAAGAGAGCATCACAGAATGGTTTGGGTTGGAAGGGACCTCTGAAGAGAGCATCACAGAATGGTTTGGGTTGGAAGGGACCTCTGAAGAGAGCATCACAGAATGGTTTGGGTTGGAAGGGACCTCTGAAGAGAGCATCACAGAATGGTTTGGGTTGGAAGGGACCTCTGAAGAGAGCATCACAGAATCATAGAGTGGTTTGGGTTGGAAGGGACCTCTGAATATCAAGCCCAATCCTCCCTGCCAGAGAAGGAATCAAAACCAACCCTCCCAAAAGAAGGCAAATTTCAGGTTGGTTCAAGGGAAAAGCAAAGCCAGGATTGGAGGTTCTCCCAGTGTGGGATCTCTTGGACAGGACCAGTTTAGAGAATGATAGCATCAGCAGGTTGGAAAAGCCCTCCAAGACCATCCAGTGCAGCCATCAACTCAACCCCACCACAGCCACTAAACCAGGTCCCAAAGTGCCATGACCACACCTTGCTTGAACACCTCCAGGCATGGGGACTCCACCACCTCCCTGGGCAGCCTGTGCCAATCCTTCACCACTCTGGCACCAAAGAATTTTTCCTCATCTCCAACCTAACCCTGCCCTGGCACAATTTCAGGCCAGTTCCTCTCCTCCCATCACCTGATGCTAAGGAGAAGAGCCCAACCCCACCTCACTGCAGCCTCCTTCCATACAACCACAGAATGATCAAATCATTAAGGCTGGAAAAGACTTTCAAGATTGAATCCAGACATAACCAAACTGCCAGGAGCACTGAAGTACATAAGCACCAAACCTGCACACTTCTTCTCAAGACCTTCAAGATCATCAAGTCCAACCACAACCAAACTGCCAGGACCAATAAACTGCATCCTTAAGCACCACACCTGCACACTTCTTGAACACCTCCAGACATGGAGACACCTCCCTGGGCAGCCTGTGCCAATCTCTCACCACTCTGGCACCAAAGAAATTTTTCCTCATCTCCAACCTAACCCTGCCCTGGCACAGCTGCAGGCCTCTAGTTCTAATAACTCCATGTTAGGGAGAAGAGACCAACCCCAACCTCCTTTCAGTGGGTTGCAGAGAGCAATGAGAGCCTCCTCTTCTCCAGACTAAACCTCCCCAGTTCCCTCAGCTTCTCCTCACCAGCTCTGTTCTCCAGAC
>VWZE01018427.1:15109-33924 GCA_013396675.1 Eubucco bourcierii
CCACTCCTAACCATTAATGCAAGGTTGTATAATATCCCAGCATCTCTGTAAACTTTATTCCTTCACAATCTATCTTTAATCAAAATACTTCAGCCAAAAAAAAAAACCCACACTGAGAACATTAACATCTACCCCCATCATATCATTACTGATTCTGCAAAAAGCTCAGTGAACTACTGCCACCATGTGAATTAAAAGGACACTTAATGAAAATGGATTTCCAAATTAAACCATGGCAAACTTCCTGTAATTCTTAGTGTATGACAGACATTATGGGCAGTAGAACCTGGATGACAGCATCTAATATCAGGGAGGAGTTTTGTGTTTGTGACATTATTGCATGGTGATTAAAACTAATGCTAATACTAATACTAGATAGTAGATTATATGTTGAAAAGACTAATGAACATAAAAGGACAAGGTTTGCGAAAGACAAACAAGAATCCCTACTGCCTTTAAACTGCTTCTTCCATCTGTCTGAACTTGACTTAAAACACACTACAGAACTATTTCAGATCAAGTCTCTGATTTAGTTGGGGCAATTAACAAGGCAGGAATTATAAAAATAACAGTTATTTTTATTTTCCTGAAAAGTCCTGCCCCAAACTATCTACAAAACTAGTTAAATTTTATTTATAGGTTCTATTTCAGTCGTGCATCGTCACAAGGATGCTTATGGAGAATTCTAGTAATTTAAGAAAGTCAGAAAATGTAAAAGCCTAAATCACAAAATAGCATTACCCCACTATAAATAAGAAGCAGACCTAAGAAAGTTTGATTTACTCACAGAAGTGGACTAGGAATTCATAGACAGTCCCTGGGTCTCCTCTGTGGCAGTCTTTGGAACTGCGAGTTACAATTCAGACACAAGTTGCAAGTCAGCCCGCACATCATTAAGTCCAATGCAAATAAACCCCTCGAAGTCTAAAGTGTCTCTAGACATAGAGAGACTGCCTTAGCAGCACAGGGAAAAAGCCAAACTGCTGGTGTGTTCCTATGAACAGCAGCAGTTTATGGCAGAGGCAGGGTCCTTCCAGCAGGAAGTCAGGATCTGAGGAGAAGCCAGGTTCAGGTGCAGCTGGCAGCTCTCTCAAATGGACCTAAGGACTAGCCAGACTTGCAAAACTGTGGAGCAAACTGCACCAAATGGTGCGGAAGCAGGGACCGTGCACACTTTCTTGTCACTCTTATTTAAAAATCTCCTTAGACGATGTGCCCAATGCCACAGATACTGGGCACAAAGAACCCAGTCAATCACCATCGCAGATTCTAGCGCTGGCTTTCTCACAAGTGAATACATGAGAGAAAATGGCGTCTTTTGCTGTTCCACTCTCAGGCCTGCAGGGGTGGGGAAAAGTAGATTCATGCATACTTCTTCCCACATTCAAATCTCCCGAGGCAGAGGGTGGGAAAGGGAATCTGGAGTGCCCTGCCACAGTCTCTTAAAGAATAAACTACCTTTATACTATGCAGGTAACAGTCCAAGATACTGCTTTCCATTCTTCCATGCAGTCCAATAAAGTTTTAACTGCTAAAACCATGAGAGGTATATAAAAACAGACAAGATTTTATCCATACTTAAATTCTTTATTGTTTTTTACCAACTGAAGTGTAATTCATTTATTAAATTAATTTAATTAACTATTTTTTAAACTTAATTTAATTTTAGATGTAAAAGACTGAAATTCATGCACCTGGTCTCATTCAAATGAAGCACAAATATGAACTGCATTCATCCATATAGCAAACGAATGCCCTGCTCCCAGTTAAGGTTCCTCACATAGAGACATTACCTGAAAATTTTCAAAAATGAACAATTAGTTTTAGTATTTATTAAATAACAAAAAGTCGAAAAAAAACCCAAAAACCTAAAACTCACCATAAATAAATAAATAGAAACCAACCCATTAGTGTAAGGAAAATATTCCCATTCTTCACCAATAATAATAAATACAAAGAATATACTGGATCATTTAAAATTTGTAAGTCTGGGGTGCCTTTCAGAAATTTATTTGGCTTCCTTTTCCTAAACCAACTTAGAAAGCATATTTGTTAATATGTTACTCTTCTCCACAAACACTCAATGAAAGCAAAAGTCAACAAGCCTTGTAATAAGTATGTCCTACAATGATTTCCAAGATTTACATGTGAAATCTGTAAATTATGCTTTGCTGTTTCTGACTTTGAAACAGGTTTTCTGGTCTCTTGCGTACATTATAAAAACAATTAACCTACTAATTCTACTTCTGAGATTGCTATGCAGAATGTGTATTTTATTTTAGTACAGTTCTAGAATTCCCCAAACACTAAGAAAACAATCCTGGAGTCACATCTCCTTCTCCTGTGGACAGGATGAAGCTTACATTATGCAATTTATACTAAAGCCTCAGTTCTTCATCAAAAAAATGACATCTTCAGTGATGCCACAGTTCAGAGTACTTTGCTTATCCAGACCAGGAGAGTCTAGAAGTAGAAAACCGAGGCTCTGAATTCAACTCTGTTTTTAGAACTAAAGTAATAGAACAGTAGGGATTGGAAGGGACCTCTGGAGATCATCTAGTTATCCAGCTCCTGCTGCTAAAGTAGGTTCATCTACAACACCTTGCTCAGGATCATGTTCAGGTAGGTTTTTAGTATGTCCAGAGGAGACTACATGTTTCTGGGCAGCCAGCATTCTGTTGCAGTACTCTTACACCTTCAAAGTAAAGTTATTCCTCAGGTTCAGATGGAAGTTCCTGTTTCCCATTTAAGCCACTTCCCCTTGCCCTATCACTGGACAAGACTGTAAAGAAATTTGTCCCTCCTCTTGATACCTGCCCTTTAAGTATTTGTAAGTGTTAGTAAGATCTTTCCGTTTTCTCCAGGCTAAAAGACCCTAGTTTTCCTTTTCCTACTGATGGACTGCGTTTCTTGTCTTTGAGATCCCCTGTCAGATTTAATTCCGAGTGGGTCTTAGCCTTCCTTCCCCCATCCCAGCATACTCTGACAGTGCTTCTGTATTCCTCTCTAGTGGTCAGTCCCTTTTTCCACATTCTGTAAACTTCCTTCTTCCATTTTAGCTTTAACATAAGCTCTTTTGTTCATGGATTCATGTCTCTGCCTCCCCTGCTTGATTTCTTACTCACTAAGGATGCACCAATCTTGAGCTCTTACGAAGCACAGCTCTCTTGGGAATAGAATCATAGAGTGGTCTGAGTTGGAAGGAACCTCCAAAGGTCATCTAGTCCAATCCCCTCTGCATCAAGAAGGGGTATCCTCAACTAGATCAGGTTGCCCAGAGCCCTGTCAAACATTACTTTGATATCTCCAGGGACTGGGCCCCAAACACCTCCCTGGGCAACCTGTTTCAGTGTTCCACTACCCTCATAGTACAGAATCTGTTCCTAACATCCACTCTAAAATCTGCTCTTCTCTAGTTTGAAGCCTTTCCTCCTTGTCCCATCACCACAGGCCTTTGCAAACAGTCTCTCTCCATCCTTCTTGTACGTCCCCTTCACATGCTGGAAGGTTGCTTTTAGGTCTCCCTGTAGCCTTCTCTTCTCCAGACTGAACAACTGCAGTTCCCTCAGCCTGTCCTCATAGCAGAGGTGCTCCAACCCCCTGATCATTTTCATGACCCTCCTAAGGACCTGCTCCATCAGATCCATGTCCTTTCTATATTGAGGGTTCCAGACCTGGACATAGTACTCCAGTTGAGGTCTCACCAGAGCAGAGCAAAGTGGCAGAATCACCTCTCTGAATCTGCTGGCAATGCATCTTTTGATACATCCCAGGATACGATTTGCCTTCTGGGCTGCAAGCACACACTGTTTGTTCATGTCCAGTGTATTGCCATCAGTACCCCTCGGTCCTTTTCCACAGGGCTGTTTCTATCTCCTCACCCCCCCCATCTGTACTGGTAGTGAGGACTATTCTGGCCCAGGTGCACTTGCTGTTGTTGAACCTCATAAGGTTCATCTGAGCCGACCTCTTCACCTTGTCCACATCTCTCTGGATGACATTCTATCTCTCTGGTGTATTGACAGCATCACTCAGCTTGGTGTAATCTGCAAACTTGCTGATGACACACTCAATCCCACTGTCTGTATCACTGATAAAAATACTAAACAGCATAGGTCTCAGTATGGACCCTTGAGGGACACCACTTATCACTGCTCTCCATCTTTACTTCAAGTCACTGAGCACCACCAATTCCTTATCCACTGAACAGTCCACCCATCAAATCCTATCTCTCTAATTTTGCAATTACCATGTTGTGGGGGACCTCTACCTTCTAGAGATTTAACACATGATTCATCCACATGTTCTTTCAAGAACTCAAAACTAGTTCTCCTGGACTCCAGGGTCACAATCTTAACTTACTGCTCTCCTACTTTTTTGCACATACCTGCATTTCATCAGCTCACAGTCACTGCAGAAAAGGCTGCCCCCAGCCTGCACTTCCCCAACCACACCTTCTTTGTTCACCAGGACAAGGTCTAGCAGAACACCTCACAACTGTTGGCTACTCCACCACCTTTGTCAAAACATCATCATGAATCCTGTGCAGGAACTTCCTGGACTACAAGTATCTAGCTGTGCTGCCTTTCCTGCAAATATCAGGGTCACTGAAGTCCCCTCATGAGAACTAGGACTTGTTTTTGTGAAGCTGCTTTCAGTAATCTGCAGATGCATTTTTTCTGGCTTGTCTCAGGGCAACAAGTTGAGAGCCTTTACTAGTACTACACTCTGCTGCCTCTGCAGTGCTGCCCCACTGTGTCACAGACAGGGATGAGATTATTAACCCTTTCCCTTTCAAATCTAGTTTAAATATCTGTCAATGAGCCCTGCCAGCTCCTGTCCTAGATTCCTTATCCTCTTCTGGGACAGGTGCAACCCATTAGTTACTCACAGCTCTGGAGCCCTGTATTCTGAACTGCAAAACGCAAAGCCCTGTTGATGGCACCAGTCCCAGAGCCATGAATTGACCCATCAGCTCTTCCATATATTCCTTCATCCATCACTCACGTCAGGGGAATGGAGGAGAACAAAACCTGAGCTCCTGATTCCTTTACCATTTTCCCAAGGTCCTGAAATCTCTTTTAATTGATTGTGAGCCTCTCATTGCTACACTGTCTCTGCCCACCTGAAAGACTAGAAGCTGGTAATAATCTGAAGACCTCACAGGGGTGGGAAGTTTTTATATAACGTCCTTTAACTGGGCACCAGTGAGACAGTAGACGTCCCTATGGAGCAGGTTCAGTCTACATATTGAGCTTTCCACTCATCTCAGTAGAGACCACTGCACCTCTCCAATTATAAACCGGCCAGTACTCAAATTCAGTCAGCTAATTTTTGCAAAGAAAGATGGAGAAATATGTGCTAACATTAATGATATTTGCATCATTTAATGATATTTTGTTTCCTCACTTCAGAGTAAACACAATAATTTTTATCAGTTAAAATACATTCATCTAGCCCTGGACTACACATAGTGATATTAAAAATAGTTAGTTTTTCCTTCATCCCTTTCTACCCATTTCCTGCTGCTGACAAAAATAGAAGAAAAATGTGGAGAAAAGTTTTTTTTTCCGTCAGAGCATAAACATTGACTCTTAAGCACAGTTTGTCTTTAAGATGTATAATTAAGTATCTTGAAGACATTCAAAAGAGTTCCCAGTTAATTTTCAGAAGAGGAATTTAAGAATCACACAGAAGCAAAGATATACATAAAAGTACTCTGGTAACAGCAAAAAATGTATGGATGAGCCTGGAGAAAGGAAAGAACAGTACCTGCGGATAGTAATTTCCTTAAGAGGAGAATGTTTAATTACTCTGCTCTCATTGAAGCCCCACCTGGAGGACAGTGTATAGTTCTGGAGCCCCCAACACAAGAAGGACATCGAACAAAAGCAGGGAGGTTGTGGATGCTCCCTCCCTGGAGATGTTCAAGGCTAGGTTTGATGAGGCCTTGAGCAACCTGGTCTAGTGGGAGGTGTCCCTGCCTATGATGGGGGATTGGAACTAGACGATCTTTGAGGTCCCTTTCAACCTAAACCACTCTCAGATTCTCTTGAGTTTTGTTTGGAATAAAAACGTAAGATTGTTCCCTATATTACCAGCCAGTATCTGGAAATTACATCAGTAATTTTAAAAACACTGAAAGTAACTTTCAAAATTTATCATTTTGAAGTATTCCACATAACCATAACTACGCAAAGAGGATGACATTTTAGTGCAGACCATTTTCATGGAATTATAATCTCATCTGATGACTTTGTACATGTGAGTGGTAGGCAGGAAAAGCATCAGCTCTTTTTGCTTTCAAGTCTGTATAGACAGCAATTATTAACAGTTTGGAACTTGAGTTCTTTTCAGATTGCATAGGGTTTGATTTGTCAGCAAAACATCAATTTAAATTGTGTCCTTAATGGTCATCTACTCCAGCAGCTAAGCAAGCAGCTACACTTTGTTGGAAAAGACTATCCCAACAACTCTGCTCTAATGAGCTTAATCATTCTAAAACCTCTGAGGACTGTCCACTCTCAAAAGGTTTAGTTCTATGTTCCTTAACTGCTTGCAGTAAAAACCTTCAAGAAATCTGACTGAGTCCCATCTTTCTATGATCCACAACAGTAGAATCAGTCAGTTATGTTATTCTTCACTTGGTTTTGTGCACAACAAAAGCAGATGGAACATTATTTCTCTAATCTATTTTCTGTTTTCTGCCTTTTAAAAGTTACATGCTTTAAAAACGCATGTCAAAAACTTATCTGTAATAATTAAGCTAAATTTCTTTCTGCTTAAGTATACTATTTGCCTTTATTCAGATGATAATGTCTAAAAACCTAAATTGACCATGCCCTATTATATTTTTGTAAAAACTATCCCTAATGATGAAGTTAAAAAAAAAAAAAAAAAAGGGCAAGCACTCTAGAATAACTCATTACACTTGTGAAAGTCTCCATAAAAATTAGCATTTTACTTCATTATTTACACTACTGAGGTAAAACATGTTCACAAATGTTGTCAAACTTAATTTTAGAGTTTTTACGTCTTCTGACACAGAAGTCAGAGAAGCTTTTCTCTGAGACAAGACCTAGATGACTGCCTGAATCTTCTTATTATTATGAAACTTGTGCAAAACATTGTGCTGGTTTGAGGCTAAATAGAATATTTTAATGGAGAAAATTACACTATAGGCTGTGAAAGGAAAACATCATGATGTCTACTTCACTCANTGGGGTATCTGATCTCTGGGAGGGGAGTTGTGTTGCTGTATTACCTTTTACTTGTATATTTCTGTAAATATTCTGTATATAGTGTATATATCTGCTTGTACATTGTGCTGAGCTGTAAATATAGCTTCATCACTTAACTTCCAGCCAGCTGAGTTCTAGTCTAGGTCATTTTACAAAGTGTGGGGGGACGGGGAACTCCCAAACCATCACAAACATCAAGTTTTACATTAAAATAAAGACTTCCATTACAGGTTTGGATATTACATCTAACATTTCAAATATTTATTTAGCCTGCACACTTCATAATCTCTCCTAACTTATCTAAACTACAGATGACATCTGCATGGATAAAGTAGCATGTCATTGTAAGTTTATTCAGTCATTTGTCATTAATACCAGCCATAAATTTAGCTCACTATATTTGTTAACACTTTTTCTTATTTGTCCCTTCCAGGCAAAAATCCATTTTACCAAGGGCCATGTTAAAATTCTGTTATCTGGGAAGGACAAAGATGGTCTGAAAAAAGAAAATGTGAGACTGAATTTTCTTCTTACAGACTGCTCCATCTTCAGCCACCATCGCTCTTCAAGCGTACATACCAGTTTATATGGTGTCAGACACTAGCTGAAAATATTTGCGAATCAGTAAATCGGTAAAATATTGTCACACACATGAATTGTTTCCTTTCTGACCACTTGTTCCTAGGTATCCTCAGAGCTATCACAGAATCATATAATCATTACTGTTGGAAAATAACTTGACAATTGAGTCCCACCATCAATGCAACACCACCACATTAGGTGGTAACCTAAACTATGTCCCAAAGTGCCACATCTGCATGTTACAAATGGACACATCATATCACAGAGTCACAGAATTATAGGGGTTGGAAAGGACCACTGGAGACCACTGTGTCCAATCCCAAGACTTTAATGACTGTCCTGAATATCATAGGCATTATTTCTTTCAGCACGCTACCTCCAAATCTGTTTTTCTTTTACTAAACTAAGTTACATTTGCTGGGAAACTACTGCATTATGATTTACCCCAATGCACCTCAATTATAAAATACACATTGATTGGAACGGTCAAATAGGTCCATTTCGTCATTCTCTCCCACATTAATGTCTTTATCCTCTGACTTGCTGATTGCAGAGACAATAACAAGAATAATTGCGTATCTGTAGAAATTACACGTGTAGTTAGAAAAGAATTAAAACAGCATTTTCTGCTTTTGTTTCTGAACTAACATTGATAAGCAGTAAATAAGCTGCACATTTAGTTTTTATATGAGACACACTATATCTTATATATGTCTCACTATATATAAGATCACTTATATCTTGTATCTTATATAAGATCACTTATATCTTTATATAAAATACAATAAGGCAAAACACAAATCCTGCTAGAATTATGTCTGAATCACAGTAAAGGTTTTTTCAACTCCCCTTGGATTTCAAATTTGAATCTCCTGTTCTACAAAAAAAAAATGTCTCAAATCAACAGTAGGTCCATTTATAACAAACTTTGTGGTTTGGCTGTTAAAAGTCACATTCACACAGCATAAAGATGCTCTTTTCCCCACTCTGCCTTGGAGTAAGTAAGACAGGATAAGCAAGAACCTGGGAGGAAACACAGCAGGGGTAGATGACTCTAGCTGACTGAGAGGGATGCTCCATTTCATATAACATCATACTCAGCAATAAAAACTGATAGGAGTGGTTTTTTGGGGGGAGAGAGAGCTACTGATCAAATTCTATCAGGGCATCCGTGTATTTCTGGAAAGTGATATGTGACTGTTTTTTCATCGTTTGCTTGGTTTTCTTCCTATTCTCTTATTAAACTGTTTTTATCTTGATACTCGTTTTCTCACCTTCCTTCTTCCTTTGCTTTCTACATCCCTAGTGGCACAGAGTAGCGAGAAAGCAGCTGTTTGATCCTTAGTTGCTGGTCAGTCAGCCATCAATCCACTTCCATTACAAAGTCCAATAAAACTTCAGAGGGCCAAAAAAACCCAACAAAACACACAACACACAAAACCCAGAACCCAAAACAAACTAAGTAGATAAATCAAAACTATGCACTCTTCAGAAATTAAAACTCTATAAAACACAGTGCCAACACTCTGAAATGTAATTTTTATGTCAGTGTTTATTGAAGCCAAGAGTTTTTCCATTAAAGTTTTAAGAAAGAACTCAAGGTATAAATGAATATTCTTTCTTAGAAAGAAAAGAAAACTAAGTGAAATAACAACTAAGGCTCTAGATCTCATTTAGCTGAATATGACAAATCAGATATCAGAACATACATGACCAGCCTAAAAGTAAACTAGCTTTGCTAGAAATGAAGACTCTTATGGAGCCTGCTTTCTAGTCTGACACAAAATCACATCCATATACGTATGCAACTGCCTTATAATGCAAATGCTGCTTACATCTCTTTTCTCCCACAAGAGAAAATAAAAATCTGTGGCTAAATTATCTACAATGATGTATTATTGCTATTGGACTGTTTTTGACAGAGAGACTGAGTGATTTGTGAGGATGGAATCAATGAAAGCACAGTTGAAGCAGAAGAACAAAAAGAAAAATCCTGTTCATAAGGTCTTTGTATATACCAAGGGTTTTTTATAATAAGCAAATGAAAGCAAATAAAATTAAAAGTGATATTACATGTGATGTGGAAGCACTGAACATCTTCTGTGAGTTTTCTACTGTTAAAAAGAGCTTAATTGTTAAAAAGAGCTGAGGAAATAAAGAAACTACCTTGATAATAATATCTGTTATTTCTTTTCCCAAACCTATCATTTGTTTACCTCACAATTCAAATTTCAGTAACAGTCATACTCCTTTTCAAACCAAATTACAATGTTTCTGAAAACTCTACTCTGAGTGAAGACTCTATGCCAACAGATAGTGTTTTTGTTAATACAATACTCTTTTTTTGCATATGTCTATGACCCAAGGCATCATATCAACCAATGTACTTGAACATAATACCATGTTGCCATGGAATGAAATGTATGATGAGATGCACAGGTTTTCAACACACTTTCAGACCCCAGCTAGACAACAAACAGCAAAGAGGCCACAAGAAACTGATTTTGAAGTAACTTGCAGCACTTCAAAGAAGACTGCAATCATTTGAAAAAAAATTTAAGTAACAAGATAAATAACCACCAGACAAAGAACAGGGGAGCTTAGTTTATATATGGTGAAGCAATAGTTAATTAATAATTTAAACTGACTGTGAAGATCTGACAGTAAATGCCACATACATTGTCATGAACTGTGTAAAATTGTGAATATTATAATGATCCACCAGAAAATATGTGATAAATATAATTGAAATGGAAGATAAAAAATAATAAAATTACTATAAAAATACAAAATAATTCAACGTGATTTCTACTGTTTCTCAAAAAAAACCCATTAAAATTC
This sequence comes from Eubucco bourcierii, assembly GCA_013396675.1. NCBI lineage: Eukaryota > Metazoa > Chordata > Aves > Piciformes > Ramphastidae > Eubucco > Eubucco bourcierii. Next base: position 25,774 of record VWZE01018427.1, read on the forward strand.
TTTTAAATGGCTGTTAGAGATTAAACAGTCATTTTCTTGAAAAATAACACATGATAAAACTACTCCTTCAGAATTAATGCAACTGTATGTAATCAGATTTCCATAGAAACTAACAAACAAATTATTTTATTACTTAAAATAAAGAACTTGGCTTCCTTTTTCATCTGCGATTTCAAAAGTGGAAATAAATATGTCAACTAACAGGAAACAAATGTGTTTAAGGTTGTGCCCACTGATTCCAGGTCTGTCACTGAACACTGATGAAAAAAAGCTTGGATTCCATTGCCTTTGAAATTCTCACTTCCGGTACAAATACACATCAGTAAGATTTTCCTAAGATTTCTATTCTCCAAGCTAAACAGTTCCAGGACTCTCAGCCTTTTCCCCTACAACAGATGTTTCACTGTCTTCAGCATCTTAGTAGCCCTTTGCTGGATTCTCTCCATGTCTCTCTCATACTAGGAAGCCCAGAACTGCATAAAGTACTTCAGGTGTGGCTTTATGAGTGCTTAATAGATAGGAGGGATTACTTCCCCTGACCTGCTTCCACCACTCCTACTAATGAACCAGCCTGTAATGGTACCTGGGGTTATTCCTCCCCAGGTACCAGAGTCTGTACCTCCATTGTTCTAATTACATGAGACTTCTGTTGGTCCTTTTATCTTACATGTTGAAGTCCCTTTGAATGTCAGCACAAACATCTGGCAAATCAGCCACTCCACCTAGTTCTGTACCGTCACCAGACTTGCTAAGGACACACTCTGCAGCCATAACCGAATCATTAATGTAGCTTTTCAACAGGAGTGGACCCTGTATTGAGCATGTTGTACACTGCTTGTCACTGCCATCCAACTAGACTTCATGCCAGTGACAATGATTACTCTCTGATCCCAGACATTTATCCAGTTTTAAATCCACCTCACTGTTTAACCAGCCCATAATTCAGCTTCTCTACAAGGATCTTTTGGGATAAAATGTCAAAGCAGACAATATCAACTGCTTTCCTCTCATCTGCCAAACCAGTCATTTCATAGTAGAAAGTCATCAGGTTGATGAAGCATGACTTCCCCTTGATGAATCCATGCTCATCTAATCTTTGTTCATATGCCTAGAAATGGTTCTATGGTTTAGTTTTCTATCATCTTTCCAGGTATCAGTGGAAGGTCTGAGTGGTCTATAGCTCTCTGAATCCTCCTTCCTACCCTTTTTGACATTTGCATGCCTCCCATCTTTGACCAACTTTCTCATCATCATGATCATTCAGAAACTGTTAGGTGCAGCTCATCATTGACATCAGCTCCCTTAGCACTTGAGTACAAGACCCATCGACTTACATACGTGTAGTTTATCTAACTATTCTCTAACCTGATCCTCTTCCACCAAGGGTAAGCGTTCCTTACTCCACACTTTCCATTTGATCTCTGCGGCCTGGAATTCCAAAGGTTGGTTTTATTAGTAAAGTAAGAGGTGAAAAGGCCATTCAGTATCTTCACCTTTGCTATGCTGTGTGTCACTAAGGCCCCTTCTCATTTAGCAGGAGGTTTACGTTTCCTCTAGTTTTCCTTCTGTCCCCTGTGTACTTAAAGAAAACTTCATCCAGTTGGGTTTTGGCTTTCTTAACTGTGTCTCTTCATTGCTGAGACAGTGTCTCTGTATACCTCCCAAGATACCTGTCCTTGCTTCTCCTTTCTCTGTATTTCTTGCTTATGTTTTTTTGTCAGAAAAATCTTTGTTCATCTCTGTGGGCCCATGTGGAGATCTTGCACTACACAGAATTTGGAATTTACTCCCAGATTACCACACTTACTCAGAATTTGGAAGTAAAATGAAATTGTATTTATAAAAGTAGACTAAATATAAAATGAAATAAACATACATATGTACATATACAACTGGACAATACTCCAGCTAACCCCTGGACACAATAGCTCAGACCCCAAAGAGACCTCGTTGTATGAACACCCCCTGTACACCTCAGCCTGAAGGCCATATTGCCTTACCTCTCCACCTAAAATAACTCAAACAATGTCGGTACAGAGGTGTAAAGAAAAGTTCAAAGGAGTACAGAAGGAAAACAGGAGAGATAAAGAACATGCTGTAACTCCAAACTACACAGAGTTTTTGCAGACCAATGGAATGGGGTATATGTATCTCTTATGTTTTGTTCAGTCTCTTTGAGAGAGTCCATTCCCCCGGACTCTCTCAAATTCTCTGGAAAACTTCCATTTACGGTTCATGACCCTCATTTTAAAACTGTAACAGCGCATTTATAGAACCATAGAATGGTAAGGTTGGAAGGGACCTCAAGGATCATCTAGTTCCAACCCCCTGCCATAGGCAGGGACACCTCCCACTACTACAGGTTACTCAAGGCCTCGTCCAATCTGGCCTTGAACACATCCAGGGAGGGAGCATCCACAACCTCCCTGGGCAACCTGTTCCAGTGCCTCACCACCCTCACTGGAAAGAACTTCCTCCTAACATCTAGTCTAAATCTCCCCTCTACCAGTTTAAACCCACTGCCCCTTGTCCTGTCATTGCAGGACCTTGTAAATAATCCTTCCCCAGCCTTCCTGTAGGCCCCCTTCAGATACTGGAAGGCTACTGTCAGGTCCCCTCGAAGCCTTCTCTTCTCCAGGCTGAAGAGCCCCAACTCTCTCAGCCTGTCCTCATAGGAGAGCTGCTCCAGCCCTCTGATCATCTTTGTGGCCCTCCTCTGGACCCGCTCCAACACTTCCATGTCCTTCCTGTGCTGAGGGTTCCAGAACTGCACACAGTACTCCAGGTGGGGTCTGACGAGAGCAGAGTAAAGGGGCAGAATCACCTCCCTTGCCCTGCTGGCCACGCTTCTCTTGATGCAGCCTAGGACTCGGTTGGCTGTCTGGGCTGCATGTGCACACTGCAGGCTCATGTTGAGCTTTTCATCAACCCAGACTCCAAGGTCCTTTTCCTCAGGGCTGCTCTCCACCCATTCATCACCCAGCCTGGATTTGTGCTTGGGATTGTGCCTACCCAGGTGCAGGACCTTACACTTGGCCTTATTGAATTTCATGAGGTTGGCCTGGGCCCACCTCTCCAGCCTGTCCAGGTCCCTCTGGATGGTATCCCTGCCCTCTAGCAAGTCGACTGTGCCACACAGCTTGGTGTCATCTGCAAACTTGCTGAGGGTGCACTCCATTCCTCTGTCCATGTCACTGACAAAGATGTTAAACAGTACTGGTCCCAGCACTGACCCCTGAGGGACACCACTTGCCACTGGTCTCCAGGTGGACATTGTGCCGTTGATCGCCACTCTCTGGGTTCGACCATCCAGCCAGTTCCTCATCCAGCGAGTATTTGATCTTGGAACTCAGATCAGTTTCAGAGTTCTCACCAGAAAACTATGTGAATCTCTCATGAATGGTCACGTTGCTTTGATTGTTGATAATGAACTTCTAAAACAATGCTGGGAAACATTGCACTTAAGATTTTTCAACCCCATCCTCTTCTTCAGGAAAGACAGCACAAACAGCAGTATACTGTCAATTCATAAAGTTTTAAACTTTTACCTACTACATGTTGTCTTAAAACACATTTGTCTTCATGATAAAAAGGTGGACTATTTCATACTTTTCATCTAGCTATCATACAACCACATGGCTTTTTATTTTTTGTTTTTACACTTAGTACATTGTTAAATTTCTAAAGCTGATCAATCCTCCACCAAGATAAGTCAATTTACTCATTTTATATTAAGTTATGGAAAAAAATGTAAGATGTGACCGTCATCTTCCAACTTGGTTACAAGATGCATAACAGCTTACTTTACAGCATAGTAGCACAATCAGTAAAAGCTGTCAGTAGTAAAGGTAATGTAGGGTAAAATTTCTTCTCAGTTACTGCTAAAAAACTTTCACATGAATTATGTATGTTTAACTGATATGGCACTGCTTTACATCACGAAAGCACCTGCTGTCTGTGAACTATAAAAACTTTACAAAAATACTTGTTCTTAGATATCACAATTTCAATAAATGGAAATACAAGTAGTCATGAGTGTTTCAGTACTTACCAGATCTTCTACTGATCAGCTGGTTTTATCTACACACATGTAAAGTTTAACTTAGTTTTACCAAGCTGGACAAAGAAATACTTCCTGTACGTTTTGTTTTGGTTTTTTTTTTTTTTAGTTCACTGTATTAAAATAAACTGTTAAATAATAAACTTACATATTAGAATGTTAAGTATAGAATTTTATTCTGATTATGACTAAATGTAATTTACATTCTGCATTAATATCATTCTGAGGGCAAGTTGTTTTAAAAATTCTGAAAATTCAACACAGTAATCTCTCAGTTTGCATTAAAATGGTCTACTCACTCACCAAAAAAGGAATCAAAAAGAACCCAAGGAAAATATTTCCATCACTCATTTCTAATGCTCTCAATTTAGTATTCCATGAATCTTGTGTAGCATGTGCATGACTAACTGGTAATAACATTTGTACAAGAAGAGCTAAGCCTGTTATTTTCAAAATTGTGAAAAAAAATCACAGAATCACATAACCTTAGAGATTGGAAGGAAGGACCTTCAGAGATCACTGAGTCAAATCCCCCTGTCAAGGCAGTATCACCTAGCGTAGTTCACACAGGAACACATCCAGACAGCTTTTGAAAGACTCCAGAGAAGGAGACTTCACAACCTGTCTTCTCTGGGCAGCCTGTTTCCATGCTCTTTCACTTCTGTAAAGAAGTTTCTCTTCATGTTGTGGTGAAATCTTCTGTTCCAGTTTGTAGCTGTTGTTTCTTGTCTTACTGCTGCAGTCCACCATAAAGAGATTGTCCCACACCCCTCAGATACTGAACAACATAAATATATTGATATTTATATTGAACAATATAAATATAAAAATATTTGAAAATTATTTCAACTGTGATCAGTTGGGAGAGCTGTGGATGTCATATACCTTGATTCAGTAAGGCTTTTAATACTGTCTCACATAACCTCATAGAAAAGCTCAGGAAATACTGATATAGACAACCGGTCCATGAGCTGGATTGAAAATTGGCTTGATAACAGAGTTCAGGGGGTTGTGAGCTGTGTCACAGAACCAAGCAGGAGGCCTGTAGCCAGTAGTGTTGCCGAGGGATCAGTACTGGGCCCACTTTTTTTCAACATCTTTATTAACCACCTGGATAAGGAGATTGAGTGTACCTTCAGCAAGTTTGCTGATGATACACAACTGGGTGGGGTGGCTGACAGCCTGTCAGGCTGTGGTGCCATCCAATGAGATCTAGACAGGCTGGAGAGCTGGGTGAAGACAAACCTCATGAAGTTCAATAAGGACAAGTGCAGGGTCCTGGGGAGGAGTAACAGGAGGCACCAGTACAGCTTAGGGGTTGCCCAGTTGGAGAGCAGCATCACGGAGAAAGACCTTGGAGTCCTGGTAGTCAGTAAGTTCTCCATGGGCCAGTAGTGTGCTCTGGTGGCCAAGGGAGCCAATGGTATCCTGGGCTGCATCAGGAAGTGTGTCCAGCACTGTCTATGGAGGGTGATTAGGGAACTTAGATATCTTCACTATGAAGAGAGATTGAGAGGCCTGGGGCTCTTGAGTCTGGAGATGACTGAGAGGGCATCTCATCAATGTGTATAAAATACTTGAGGGGTGACTGTCAAGTGGAGGGGGCCCATCTCTTTTTGATGGTACACAGTAATAAGATGAGGAACAATGGATGCAAACTTGAACATGGAAGGTTTCACCTCAACATGAGGAGAAACTTCTTTAAAATGAGAGTGACAGCACACTGGAACAGGTTGCCCAGAGAGGTTGTGGAGTCTTCTTATCAATGCATTCTTGTGGCCGAGGAGTTGGACCCAATGATCTCTGGAAGTCCTTTCCAACCTCTAACATTCTGTGATTCTATGAGTCTGTTATATATCAAATGTTACTAATCTAGTGCAAACTTGCAATGCAATTCCTTTATATAAAAAACCCCAACTTTTCAAGCTGAACTCATTAAAAATACACCCTACCTCTGCAAAATCAGTGCATACATCTTAAGTAACTTACAGTACTGATGACTGGAAGGTTTAGTCTAGCTCTATTGATTAAAAGGAAACCAAAAACTGCTCTTTTATAAAGGATGACTTTGTCACAGTAATTCAGCATTATGCTGTATCACATTTTGCACTAGGTATTAAAGTTGTAGCCCTTAAATTGAGTCAAACTTTAACACAACAGACTACGAGATAAACCATTTCAAACTCCATTTAAAAAATAAAAAAATGTTAATGCAGTTAACATACAGCCTGGATCCTGGGGTATATGGAAAAATAAGATGCCCACTGAGTTTCTGAGAATCACAGTGGTACAGCTTCATATTTAGTCTTTTGAGTAATAAGGTAAAAGATCAAAATCTCATTCCTGAGAATAATTACATTGCTATTGTAACAGTCATCAGAAAAACATACATATTTTATTCTCTCTCATATAATGCATCTAGTTTACGAATATATTTGGTCATTTTATCATAGGATCATAGAACTGTGGCCTCAATACTGAGCCTGGGGAACACCACTAGTGACTGGCCACCAACTGGATTTAACTCTATGCACCACCACTCTTTGAGCCCCTCCATCCACCCAGTTCTTAGTCCACTGAATCATCCACCCATCTAAGCCATAAGCAGTGAGTTTTTCCAGGAGAATACTGTGGGAAACTTTTGCAAGTCTGATTCAGAAGCCAGAACTGTTTCAAACATTCAGACTCAGAGAGTTACTCTCAAAATCCAACAATGAAAGACATTCTATAGCATTGTATTTTTTTTAAGTATCACCATGGAAGAAAAATCAACCCAGATGATGGCTCGACCACTGGACATCTTTAAGCCCACAGCTGATCACAAATGTCAATGACAAGACATGAAGAAATCGGCCATTCCTTTGTTTCTTTCACTTGTATTTTGGCTTTCAAGAGGCTACTCATTAGCACTTAGTTTCTATAACCCTAAATAGTACAAGAAATTTCAGAAATTATGCTGAAAAAAAATGATCACAATGTGTAAAAAAAAAGTATCTCCCCACTGCTAGGTGCTTGCAGGATCAACAGTTTACTAATTTTTGTACTTCTACTCTTACGTAATACCTAAAATAAAAATTAGAACTATGAAAGAGAATCTTCATATACTTATATGTACATATGTAAATATGCAGAGTATGCAGTAAAAAAAAAGGAGAATATATTCAGTTTCATTTAAGCTCTGCTAGCAACAGCAGAAGTTGAGGATATGGTGTCAGTTGCAAAGGCCTAAAATGCCACCATAAATGCTCCTGAATCTCCCACCAAAATTGTCACTGAAGTGTCTCAGAATACCTGGGAAAAGAAAACAAGAGGACTTACTACAAAAGTGTCTGAGTGTGGACAGGTGGGATCTGACCCTAGGGTTGAAGAAACTGAGAAAAGTGTGCCCAAAGAACAGGGTAAGGGAAAATCAACTAGCAAGTCAGCTCCAACAGAGGCACAACTGAAATGCCTCTACACTAACTCAAGAAGCATGGGGAACAAACAGGAAGAACTGCACAATGTGCAAGTCTCCAGGGTTATGATGTCACTGGCATCGCTGAGACATGGGATGTATCTCATGACTAGTGTGTAGGGATATTTGGTTATAGACTGTTCAGGAAGGACAGGCAGAGGAGAAGAGGAGGGGGTGCTGCCCTCTACATAAAAGATAGAGGTCATGAAGCTCCACCTGGTGATGTCCAACACAAAAATAGAGACTCTGTGGGTAAAAGTTAAACCGAAGCACCAGGAAAGTGATCTCATAGTAGTAGTCTGCTATGGACCTCTTGATCCGAAAGGTGAAGTGGATGAGGCCCTCTACAAATAGGAGAATCTTCATATTCACAGGTCCTGGTTCTCATGGGGGACTTCAACCACCCTGATATCTGTTGGAATGACAACACAGCAGAGCACCAGCAATCTAAGAGGTTCCTGCAATGCACTGATGACAACTTCCTCCTGCAAGTGGCAGAGGAACTCACAAGAAAAGGTGCTATGCTGGACCTAGTCCTCAACAACAAGGAAGGGTTGGTGAGCGAAGTGAAGCCACAGGGTTGCCTTGGCTGTAGTGATCATGAAATCATAGAATCATAGAATGGTAAGGCTGGAAG
>VWZE01018428.1:2183-17962 GCA_013396675.1 Eubucco bourcierii
ATGCAGGGTCCTGCCTCTGCCGTAAACCAATGCCATTTGTGGGTATGCTGCCAAGCAGCCTGAACTTTGCCCATGATCTGCCCCACGATGTTTGCCTGTGGCAGCCGTGTCTGCAGTCCTTTTGGACTCTGGCAGGTTTAATCACATTAAATCATGTGCTGCGTTGATCCGATGCTGGATTACACTCTGCAGTTCAAGGCACTGCCACAAAAGAGTGCCAAAAAGGAGCCCAGGAACCAACTACAAATTCCTACTGCACTGCCAGTAGCACAGACACTCCCTAGGGCTCCAGGCTGCCTTTATTTGTAAGTGTGGCAAAACTATTTTTGTAGCAAACCTTTTCCAATTTTCTGATGTTCCTGAATTACTAAATTCCCTACAAACATCCTTGTGAAGATTTTACCCACCAAATTTTTGAACCCAATCTAACTAATTTGTATATATAAATAAATTAGTATATATAAAAAATATAATAAGTGTATATAAAATAATAATTTGTATATATAAATAAAATAACTACATATTTTATAATTTCTGCCTTATTAATTCCCACAACCAATTCAGGGGCCTACAGGAAGGCTGGGGAGGGATTATTTACAAGGTCCTGCAACGACAGGACAAGGGGCAATGGGTTTAAACTGGCAGAGGGGAGATTTAAACTGGATGTTGGGAGGAAGTTCTTTCCAGTGAGGGTGGTGAGGCACTGGAACAGGTTGCCCGGGGAGATTGTGGCTGCTTCCTCCCTGGAGGTGTTCAAGGCCAGGTTGGAAAAGGCCTTGAGTGACCTTTACTAGTGGGAGTTGTCTCTACCTATGGCAGGGGGTTGGAACAAGATGATCCTTGAGGTCCCTTCCAACCTTACCATTCTATGATTGTATGAAATTTCTGCAAAAATTCAGATTCTGTGGGTTTTGTTCTAATTTTGTCTCAGTGGTAATTCACCATCTGGAGATACAGCATCTCACTGCTACTTCTATGATTCTACTTGTGGACTNGTGTAAATAGTTGACAGCTTGTGTAAATGAAGAGAGAAGGATAAAAATACCTTTGAAAGGTCTGCCTCTTTTGGTTGCTTTGCACTTCCACATGTCAAGATCTAATGTCTATGAGATGCTTAACTGGTCCCGCCACTTTCTTCTTTCCCATGGAAGGTGCAGGCAGGGGGAAAAAAAATATCTTTGGAAGGTCTGCCTCTTTTAGTTGTTTTGCACTTCCACACATCGAAATTTAATGTCTATGAGGTGCTAAATTGATCCCACCACTTTCTTCTTTGCCATGGAAGGTGTAGCATGGGGGCCACTCAGCTTCTGTAATTGCTCTTAACTGCCCCCGTGATTTCAAAAGGACTCGATCTTGGAAGCCACAAAGAACCAACACCATAGCGGCAGCCAACTTGACTTTTCATGCCACTAATCCTTGTGGGATATGTGGACTGAAATGTGTGACAGCCCTCAGACTTACTGTGAGGGCAAACAAGAGAATGTTCTTTCAAATTTTTCTAGGCTTCCTGCCCTTCCACAAGCTCCTGAACACTACTGGATTGTTTCCCAGTCCAAAAGGTGAGCTGCAGGCTATTACTCTGGGCAAGAACATCATGCTGTCATTATTCTTATTCATATTATTCAGAATTTTATTAAAACATGTCTTTTAGGCAAAATCATTCTCAGCCTGTCTTCCCAAAATCAAATGTGTTGTGCTTAATATTGTGGAGGACAAAGGTTTGTGTAAAGGATGTTCTCACATGCATGAGAGCATTAGTTAAACTGAAGTGTAATGGGTACTAGCTCTGATATTACATATATTCTTTTAATTCCATTATATGATAGCACAGACAGAGGGAAAAAACATGTTTATGTGTGGTTGGGGAGTTTTTTGATCCTTTGGGATCTCAATAAATAAACCTAGTTTTGAGAGTATTCCTCTTTGTAAAGAATATTTGAGTCCTAAATGATGTGTAGAATTGTGTCGCAGTCTTGGGGCTGTTGATCTGGTAGACAAGACTCCCTAAGAGTTTCTGATTGGTAAGGTTTATGATAAAATTGAATAGCTCATTGCCCAGTAGGTTACAACTGCTCAATCAAATTAAAATAGAGATGTGCAAACAGATGAGAATGAAAATCCTGGGTAATGTTGTGCTAGGACTTTTGCGAATAGTTTTTTTGTGAATTGCTGAATCTGTTTGGTATCTGGATGTTTTGTCTCCAGTGAGGAACCACATAATAATTGAACATGAGTAGCCCTAACAACACCTGATAGGAAAAAGGAGAATAAAGCAAACAAGTCTAATTGTTTGATAAAGAGGGGACAAAGCAGAAAATCTTTTAAATAGATTTAGAAGACTCCAGGCTATTTAAACATCCTTCCTGAGCTCAATATTGAAGATTAGTAACTTTGAACTTCCACGAGTCTCTAATTGCATTTCAAGTTTTAATAAGCTCTGTTCAAGATGCTGAACAGAAGTTTGCACATTCCTTTGAACATGCAGAAGTTAGAGATGCCAGTTCAGTGCCCCTGCTTGAGAAAGACAAGTGTTTGAGTATAATGTAACTGTGGTTATAAACATACTCATTTTACGGAGACTTCCCTGTCAGCTGTTCCAGGTTCACTCAAAAATTAGAAAATGGGCCTATGTAGGGAATTAAAATATAAAATAGTAATTTGGCGATTCAGATTGCAAAACTGAGTTTTTTCCCTCAGTATAAGTAATAAGGAAAATTAAAATCTGACCATGTTTTTCTGCTGGCAGTTTCTGCATTTAAAGCCAGATGACAGCTTAAAACTAAATACATGTATTAAAGAAACTATTATATTTTCCATAATTTAGAAGAATTGGTCCTCAAGACCTTGCAGTGAACGCAGAAAGCCAAAAGCCTCCCATACTTTGCTCAAAACTTAGCAGGCAGCAAACAGTGCCTTCCCCTAGACATTGCTTTGTGTAAGCCAGGCTTGGGCTATTTCAGCTTCACGGGGTAGCCTGAGGAGAGACTGTTGCTTGGCATAAACATTCTATCTGGCGCCCTGCTTTACTAACTGCCAGGTCCAGTCCTGCCCCTGGCTGTACACTGGCTGTTGCCCTTCCACCACACACCCCTCCCAGAGGCCTTCTCTCCCCTTCTGGATTACCTTTCTCTTCTTTCTCATCTGTTTTCTTGTGTTTCTGAGAGTGTATGTAGTATGCTGTAACTATTTGCATAGGTTAAAAAAAAGCTAGGCGTGGTAGGGCTGGTACAATTCCACACCTACCTTCTCTGCAACAGTCCACTGTAACTATAGTGAAATGTAGGACAGACTGATTTCACTTATTACTGTCATGCTCCTTAAGGAGAAAATGGTGACAAGACAAAAACTAGTTCTGCACAGGTCTGGAAAACACAGAGTTAGTCTGCCATCTGATGAAAGTGTTACTGCAATACTTACTGAATTGTAAGACTTGGTTGCACACCGCCATTTGAAACATTACCCAGTATCTATCAACTCTTGTATTTAGCTCAGGAAATAGTTTTAATAAAACTTACTGAGTTCTTCTCAGCTTACAGTTTTGCTGGATATATTTATGTTTGGGACAAGCAGGTTATTATGTAGTGAGGAAAAAACAGTAAGAAATCTGTGGTAGCTACTGGCAACACTGTTGCATTCAGACTATTTACTTGGCTCAATTACTACACTTATTTAAATCTCCCAGGAAAAGTCTGTTGGAAATTTTTCTGCCCTTCCTCAGTGAGACTTTTTTTTATTTTCAGGCCTCTCAGTTCTCAATACTGGCTATGCAGTTTTCCAATTCTATGCATTGCTTTCATTTTTTCTTCCTTACCTTTCCTGCAAAATTACTTTTTATGGTTTGTTTGTTTGGAGAGTTGCTTTGTTTTGTTTTAACTTTGTTCTGTTTATTTCTGTTCTGAGGAGAGGAAAGTTTGGGGAAATAGAGACAAAGCTGTGCTTAGTATCAGAATAAATGTAGTAATAATGTAATTAAAAAAAAAAGGTATGCATTTCAAATTGCTTTCTGATGTGAATAATTATTTTAGTGTCTTTTAAAGAAGAAATTGCTGAACTGGAACAGATACATTTTTGTGTCTTCATTCTAGTTCCACTGCAGTCCCCTAAGAATTTAGTCATTATTTTTATTGTCAATCCTCCATTTAAAAAATGGGGATGAGACATCTGTTATTATTGTTATTAGCAGAGTTAACATTGCCCATAGCATCTAGCTAGTATTTGTACTGCTGGTAGGTAGGGAGTACCCTGATAAATGGTAGAAGTCAATATGTGGATACTCGACAAATCTTTCCAGAATGAGTCAATGCAAATGGGTGCAGCTAAAAACAAGCAGCTAACCTCTCCCATTACCTAAACTGAACATTGACATTGGTGAGCAGAAATTGCCTCTACAAATGCTGAGGAGTAGCTTTTCCTCACATAATACATTCACTACATTTGTGGCTCTGATTCTTTCCTTTTTGGGATTTTGACCAAATAATTGAAGAAATCTAATTTGTGAACACACTGGTCAAGAATTTAATTTCAGTAGTGCTGACATGATCAGCTTAATCTTTTAAATGTTCCTAAACACTAGTGAAAGCAAGTCAAAATCTGAATGTATCTGTATGAATTTTGATACACAAGTTTCAGAAAGTTACATCTGTGCATTTGTTCTTTGGTGTAAAAAAGGAGTGACATCAGTAGAGTCAAAACAGAAGTGTCAATATCCTCACATTGTGACTGATGTTACAGAAATTTGTTTCTTACAAATCAGCATTATTTTAAGAAGTAGTTGGAGGTTCTGGCAGAAGAGTGAGCCACTGAGTGCTGCTCAGTAGCACAAAGGCAACATCAGTGGACTCACTTATCTCAATACCTGCCTCCAGACATCCACTATACACATGTATTCCCACACATGCCAGCCAGTTTTCTCTTCAGAGACTTACTGTCTTCTGTTTGCTCTTCCATTCATCAAATCTGGAACATATTTCTTTGAATTGGCAGATGCAGTTACTCTTGAAATCCTTTTTCATTGTCTTTACACCAAATCAATATACAATATTAATCACTGACTAGCTAAAGCTTTCACTTCAGAACAAAAGTAGCTAGTACTTAGTAAGAGACTTCAGCTCTCTTTAAAAGCGCCTAGTATTAATGTGGCTATGTATCCATTTCAGCCACTGCAGTCTCAAGTTGAGAATAAAAGCCTCATTCACTCACACGGTCATATTTATTAGCCTCTGAAAATTTTCCACGAGTATGTGCTCAGGACTTTTCAACAGAAACTCCTCTCTGCTCCTGTTCACTTAAATTTCAAGTGGAGGAAAAGTCTCTGTTGTTTTAGTCAGGCCTGTGTAAGTATTTTGCTTTGAATCCTCATTCCCAGACTAAAGCCAGGAAAAGTAACTTTTAGGACCAAATCACACTGAGTTTGGACACTCTTTACATTCAGTGCATTTCCTTCAGATGGATACAGAAGTTATAGTAAACATTTAAAAGGAGAGATGTAGAAGCGAATGCATTTTGTGAACAGACAAGAAACAGGAATGAGAAATCCCTGCTCAATGCAGTAAGCATTTCCTGAGGGTTGTGCACTCTAATTCAGGTGGCTTGCTGTGGTGCTTCGGAGATAAGGTTGTTTTGCATCCTGAGGGGATGGGGCATGGAGATACTGTATTCCATCAAAGACAGAAGAAAAGAAAGATAACTACGTGGTATTTCCTCTGTCCAAAGAGTAGTCTGCCAGGTCACTTGGGATGACCTATTTCCTTGAAGGGTTCAGAATCACAGCATGTGGAAAACGTTTGCCATGCTGTGCCCAGGATGGCCTAGCATGGCACCATGCTGAAAATAAGTACGGCTAGATGACTCTGATGGCATGCCAAAATGATTTAAAAGGATATAGTTGCTACCCATCTTTTCTTTGACTAATCCCTTACAGCTGAAACAGTCCATAATAAAACTATTTTTCCTCCGGGGAGTTGCAGTTCATTAAGACTAGATGTGACAAAATAATGGACAGCCTAGGGCTTAGACCTCAAAGTAAAATAAAGTACCCAGTAAAGTATTTGCAGAGGCACAGGTTCAATTTTCAAGACATCTAGGAAACCAAGTTTCAAATCTAGTTTCTGAAAAATCTATCAAACTCCATGACGTCAGAGAGAGCCCAGAGAACTGGGATGGTCCACGGTATGTCCTTATTACTGTAGTTGTGACAAAAATAGTTACCATTTGATATCAACAAGTATATTTGGAAACTAGTATTGCAGTATATTCTATTGAGTGCAATTGATTTTAAAGCCCATGAGAGAGCAGTGAAAAATAATTCGTTTTACTCCTGAAGGAAATAAAATAGAAACGCTCTTGCTGAATTGGAGAGGAATACAGAAAATTGTATGCCTCAGACAAGGCAGGCTTGTGCCATGGCCCTGCAGCTTTCTGGACAGCTGGAGAGGGTTAGGTAACCAGAGTTTTTGTGGCTGTCTGCTGAAGTGACAGATTGCTGCCACTGGGTGACCATATTGGGGTGTGGGGGGTGTGTGCGTGTGCCTGTGGGTGTGGGTGTGGTGTGGCGTTGGTTTTTTTTTCCTTTTGTGTACGGAAAAAAAGACGGATTGTAATCAGGACAGGAAAGCAGCTTAGAGTGATTTGAAATACAACACCTGGACTAATCCCTGTATCCTGGTTTTATTCTGCAGCCAGCTTGTTTAGCAGCATTCAGAAACAATGACTGAAGTGCCTAAGAAATGAAACGACCTATTATAGCTGGCTAGCACTCAGTTTGTAATTAAAGCAAGTTCAATGTCCATAGAAATATATATCCAAGTAATTTTAGACTGAAAAAACCCCATTATCCTGGAAATACATGGTGCTCAGTAAGGAATTAGATTGATAAAATGTTTAAGAATGTATATATGCTTTCTTAGAATTTCCCCATTGTTTTTATGGAAGGTTGAATGTAAATGCTGGTTAATAAAGTGAAAAGTTAATGCATACCACTTTAAAGTCATGAAAGTCGAATGTAGTGACACTTCCAGTACTGGTAGAACATCTGTGAAACTGGAATTTCCTGGTGACCTTTGGCTCGTATCAAAGTGCAACTTAGACCTAACAGGTTTTTCTTCTTTTTCAAAATCTTACCTGGCATAACAACTACTTTAAACTTTAAAAATATTTAATGTAAATTAATTCTCCTATGTGCCTTAAACAAACATTCCTGATGGAATAAACTAGCAACTAAATGATCAACCAACAAAAACAGTTGTCTTGGCTTTCATGAACAAAGTTAAATGCAGGAATTTGTTTGGACAGACCCTCTTCTGTACATGCATAAATCAGTAGTGTAGTTGTACATCACAGCTTGCTGCAGAGATAGTTTCCATTTAAAACGAAACTACCAATAGGAAAAAGAAATTTTAAAATGAGCAAAATATTTTAAAAAAAATTTTCTTAGTTCCACAATATTCATAGTTTTTTTCTGACATCATGTTCAGTACTGTCTTTCTTTTTTTTTTTCTTTTTTTTTTTNTTACTGCTGCCTAGCTGTAGTTAATCAAGGTGTTGATCTGATACCTTCTGTAATACATCTGCAGGTGTCTTTCCTTACCCAGGATTTATAACAGTGTATCTGCACAGAAGATGTCCAGTCTCATCCTGTGAGTGTGAGATTTGGTGCTGAGTCTGGAAGGTCTTTGTACAAGTTATCAGATGTCATAACAAATTGCAAGTGGACAATATACAGGACAGGAATTAGAAGTACCAAACTTCTCAAATGTATTGCAACTGCTTACATGGCTTCCTATCATTTGTTGCCAGATGGAGAAAGGAACAGGCACTGGAAGTAAAAAAATATTCAACTCTGTGAAAAAATAAATTAAGCCAAGTAGTGTTCTCTTGAAGCTGCTAGTCTGTTGTTAGAAGGAGTAGCAGAGCTGAAGACCAGCTGAAGCAAGTGGAGTTAAAATTAGTAATCTCTGGGATACCAACGTAGCCTCTAGGATACCACACTGCCATAAAGTCGTCTTGTACACTACAGCCAAGCACTGTGATATTTGAAGCCAAAAAGACATCTTGGGTGTCCTCAACAGTCCTGATGACTGATGAGGTGATGGGTGAGACAGTGTCCGAGACCAGCTTGTTCCAGACAGGTTGTTCCTGTGTTCAGAACAAGGCTAATAGACACAGAAATTGAGAAATGTGAGAGGAAAACAGCTTGACGGCACTTGTTGATCCAAAGTGGAAAACATAATAAAGCTAAAACTAAGCTAAAAGAACTTGACATGTTGGTGGATTTCAGATCATGTTCCTCCACAGAACTGTCATTTTAACATTGAATTTGATCCACTAAATCACAGTATCACAGGATGTTAGGGTTTGGAAGTGACCTCCATAGAGCCCAATCCCCCAGCCAGAATAAGATCATAGAATCTAGCTCAGGTTGCACAGGAATGCATGCAGGCGGGTCTTGAAACTCTCCAAATCATGTACACATGTGAAGTTAAATTTAGGCATTTTGCTGTTGGATGAGTCCCAAACTCCTGTTCCTTTCCACAAACCAATTTCTAAAGGAAAAGTTACTGCTTAATTGCTCCCTAAAACTACCTAAGAGTGAGCTGCTTAATACCTCTCTGTTGCCTGAGTCCAGCCAGGATCCACAAATAAGGAAGAAAACTAGATCTGTAGGGATGGAACTAAAGAAGCTTTTCTTTTGCATTGATGCAGATGGATGGATCCTCATGATACACACATTCTGTGAACAGGATTTTCACCTACAATGTCCTTCTCAGGATCTGAGCATTCAACTTTCTTGTCCTCTTCCCTGGAAAGTGTCTTCACAGGGAGGAGCTTAGGCACAAGGATGATCTTCTGTCAGTCTTGAATGTGAAATCAAGTATTGCATGTGAAATGAAAAGCAGTGCACCTTATTTGGCTCTGTTGGAGTCAGTTAGCACCTCTAAAAAAATGTTCTGTGAGTTTTAGTGTTCCTTAATTGAGGTTATATTTGTGGAAATGGTACTGTTAAAGATGAGCAGCCTAGCTGAAGAAAGATACCATTTGTCAAGTAAAACAAAATATGCATTTAGTGGTTTATCTTCCCAGCAGCTGGCTGTAACCAATCTCTACTGTCAACCTTTTCCATTTCTGGTGAATAAAATTTGTTTTAACACTTAGGCTAAGTTTCAACACATCTGAGATACTTTGCTTTTTAGTCTGACAGCGGAGGTGGCAGAAGTCAGTTTTAGCTGTCACACCAAGGGTAGCTCAGCATGAAAGGCAGAAAAAAAGCGAAGCACCTTGGTGACCCAATCGAGTGCCCTCCTGCCTCAGGCAAGCTGCAAGATGTGTGGGATGTCCCAACTTTGCCTTCTGAGTGCCTCATGGGCCAAGACCACTGGGTGTTTCTCCAATGCTTGCTGGCCTTGAGTGGCTGCCAGTCTTGTGTGTAGTCCCAGATGACCATCATGCTGGGGTGCAGCCCCATCATCCAAAGCCACATGAGACTGAATCTGCAGGGTTTCCACTAACAGGAAGTCTAAAGTGATGTTGCCCACCACAACTCTCCTTCAGTCCTTTTTTACAATGACAAGGCACATTTTCTTATCTATTAGAAAGATAATTCTGAGATCCAGATTCAGATCTTCGCAGGTGCTGGCTTTGTGGTCTTGGAACAACGTCTTTAAATCACCCATATGCTAAGCATACACAGGATAAGACACTTTTCATGGAGTATAAGCACATAATGTAGCTCTATCTCCATTCAGTGCATATGAATTGTCTAGAATATATTCAAATACTAATTGTAGTGACAGTACTACTCATGAAAAAAAAACAAACCAAAAACAAATGTCTGGATGACAGTGTCTCATAAATCACTATAGTAAGCAGGGTGTATGCTTCCAAAGGAAGAAAAGTAGTTGTAGTTGTTCTGGCAGTAATAAACCTGAAAAGTCAAGTTGTTTTAAGCCTAAAGAACAGCCTACACAGAATTGATGAAAATGTGCTAGGTGAGTACTAGATGACTTCTCGCATGATTTAGAGAAGGGCGCGGGTGCGTTGTGAGAAAAAGTTAGGATATCACTGCATACAGGAGGAAAAGACATGTCTCACTGTGTAAGATGATTGATGTGTGATGCCTGACTTCCTTTCTTTCACCTTTTAGATGTAAGTGAGCACCCTCATATGCACAATTCTGTTTGTGGATTTATCTCTTTTTTATTACGTAACATACAGTGTGAATGGCCTTGTTTCAGATTAATGTTTCAGTTGTTACTGTTTAAGTCAAGAATTAGATGAAAAAAGAAAGGATAAAGTCATTATTACATTGAACTCATTTTCCACAAGGAGAAATTTTCATAAATAGTTTCATTGTAGTTAAGTTGGAAATTTTACTTTGCAGGGTTAAAAAGCCCTGGGACTTCTATGAAAGGGTTTTATTTCCATTTACTTTCAAATCTTCTGGCATCACCTGAGGTCATTCATACTGAATGCATATGTGCTACCTTGCAAGTGGAAGGAGGTTTTAGCCTTGTTACGCTTTAGATGCATTTCTTATCTCCTTAGGGTGATAGTCATTTGGGCTTCTGGTTTTGTCTCAAGAGGTGCTGGTTTGTTGCCATCCCAGTAAGAAAAGTGTTCGGGATCACTAACAATGCTATTTATTACAGCTAATACAACACAAAGAGAAAAGCATAGATAACCTTATGTCCCTTTAGCTGTTGGGAGCCCCAGGGATTGAACAGGGACTCCGATTCATGTCCAAGATGCCTTGCAGACCCCCAGTCATGGCAGGGAGAGCAAATAAGTCACCTCTGCCAGTCATTCAAGCTGTTAATTTCCTATCAAGAAAGTAACTCTATACATCATTTCTACTGTTAAAAAGGAAAAATGTTCTCCAGAGAACCTGTTTTGCTCTGTGCTGGTTTGAAGCTCATTGGAATATTTTAATGAAAAAAAAATAGACTATAGGCTGTGAAAAAAGAAAACAACGGTGATGTCTACTTCACTCATAAGCTTGCTGAGATGTATAATGACAAGGACACAAACATAGATAGATGTATAATGACAAGGACACAAACATAGATAAGATCAAGAGTCTGTGTCTCTCTGGGAGCTGATGTGTCTGCTGGCTTCTCTGCTGTGTAACCTAACTAATCACTCTGCTTCTAACCCCCCTGGCTGATCCTCCAAACTCACCTTGCATGCAAGACAAACCCTGGGGTAAGTTAGAGGGGTAAGGAGAAGATGAAAGGGTGGTTGGGAGCCCCTCCTGGGGTCTCTGATTTCTGGGAGGGGAGTTGTGTTTCTGTATTNGGGGGCGGGGCGGGTTTAAACTCCCATACCATCGTATTCTGTTAAACACAAGGCTTTATAAACAGTGCTGAGAGGGCTGACCACAAGCTCCAATGGCGCTATGCATAGGCCATGGCTAAGTGAGGGAGCACAGCACTGCAGTCTGAATGCCAGAATGATTTACAGCCTCTGCCCAGACTGGCTGTGGTTGGGTCACTGACTCCTAAATGTACAGTGAGTGGTATCCCAGTCAGCATCACAAAATCTTGTTACCAGAAACCTGTATTTCTCTACCAGTAAAAGTTTGAGTCATTTATAATACTTCAGTAGTGGTGGACAAGATGGAGAGAGACAAACACAGAGAACTGACAACTTTTTAAAATATCAAATTTTCATTTTAACCATTTCTTCCACCACCTCCTACCATTTTACTGTTATTAACCTTTGCTAATATTTCTAATACTCCCTTGCAAGTCTCCTTTCTTTCATTACATTTCCTGTTTTCCTGAGGGGTTTTCTCCCATTTTTCCAGTCCAATTTTGGTTTAGTCTGTATTATTTTCTCATTATATTTTTGTTGATATAACAAAATACATTCTTTGTCTGACTTGCATTTTAGTGCATTGTCCTTTCTACTTTGTGATACAGGTTCTTTGGAGAAGGTGGTCTGTCTTTCTGTTAGTTTATGTAGTACTTGCCAGAGTAGGGCATTTGGATAAAGTTAGAGTGAAATCAGTGTGTGGTATTTCTGCTGCCTTTCATTTCCCCTGGACAAGCTACTATTTCATTCTCATAAAAGCCATACTGTGTTTT
This sequence comes from Eubucco bourcierii, assembly GCA_013396675.1. Taxonomy (NCBI): domain Eukaryota; kingdom Metazoa; phylum Chordata; class Aves; order Piciformes; family Ramphastidae; genus Eubucco; species Eubucco bourcierii. Next base: position 14,264 of record VWZE01018428.1, read on the forward strand.
TTGGTTGGTTGGTTGTTGTGTTTTGTTTTTTTTGGTTGTTTTTTGGTTTTTGGGGGGGTTGTTTTGGTTTTTTGGGGTGTTTTTTTTTCTGGGGGGTGGGGTGGGGTGTGGGTTTTTTGGGTTTGGGTTTTTTTAACTCTAATCCTTCCCCCCTCCAGTATCTGCTCACTGAAGAGGTGTCCACTGCCAATAAAAAGTTTATGGATCCATACCACCTTCTTTTTCTTACTACTATATTCCCAAGGTTTACATGGGACTTCCCTACAGCCAGTTGGCATCTAACACTGAAAGCTCTGTCCTGTCTTACCATCTATCTCCCTGTGATGTGAAAATAGAAAGTGCTTGTGCTTGTGCTACAGAGTTTTGTCACTGGGTCTGCTTTACGCAGCTCATTTTTAAGACTTCTTTTTTGTTTGTTTGCCTCTGGCTCTAAGTTTGCCTAGAAGTCAGTGTGCTTTCTAAATCTCTACAGATGCTGTCTAACAAAACCCATACTGTGTAAATCCTCTTACAATGCACTGTAGAGTACTGAAATTGCATCATGGACTCTCAGATCTGCCCAGCAGCTGGGTTCCTTATGGTAAAAATAACATGGTCAAATGAGGGCTGAGAAGCTCTGAAGACAAAGAGTTAACATATTGAACAGCAGCACTGGAATTCATTCAGTGAGAAAAAAATGCCAATGGCCTCTTGAAACATATTTAATGTCTGGCAGTGTTTTCTCCAACAGCCTAATTCTTTTTCTGCACAATGCCATTTAGCATCTAGCATCTGATATTTTATTCTACCTGCTATTTTTCAATAAAGCAGAGAATCCTCTAGCTGGTAATAGGTGAGACTTTCAAAGACAGGATAGTGAGAAGCATTTTTCTCCAACTGAGGTTTATTTTTGTAAGCATTTTCTTTCTGAAACTACTCAGTCACTGTAACTTAATATGACTTTTTGTGTTTTCCTGACTTCTTCTGCCTGGCATTTTTCAGATGTCAGTTCTTGAGACTTACCGTCAGCCTGAGCCACAGTCCCTGCTGGTGGTGTGCCTCCAGTACTGACTGGTTTGTACCAGAGCGTCAGAAAAAGACACACGAAACCTGACATCAGACAAACAGAATGATACTTCCTCATTTGGAGTTACAAAGTGTGAATAACATGAAGTATCTGCACACAAATCTGCAGACATCAGTAAAGATGCACTGAGCTGCCTTTACAGATAGTAGTTAAAATGTTTTTTCCAGAGAAATGTTGAAAGTGTGTCCCTGATTACCTATTGTGCATTTAAGCACCAGGCTTCATATAGAGAGCGTGAACAAGCAGAGAGATAAACCACCTGCATGTGACTGACCAAGGCAAGAGTATGGAGAAGGGTTGGACTTTAACCCGCTTGCCTCTGTACAGGTGGTGATGTCTTTAGAGGATAGACAATATTCCTGTGTAGACAGATAACATGGATTTCCTAATCTTCTAAAAACCAGAGGATCTGCTCTTCTTCTAAAACAGAAGGGAAAGGAATGATTCAGAAGTTCGTATGTTTAGGCAAAGCATAAGAGCATGATGGAGAGAAGATGCCTCTAACTTCAAGTGCAGTGGGGCAGGGATATAATTTTGGACATAACTGAGTTCCCACAGTGGGTGCTTCCAGTTAATTTTGAAAATTTTCCAAAGCTAGTAGCTTGACATACAAATTGTATCAGTTGTTTACTGTAGTTTATGCAATGTCAAATATGGGAAAGAAAATGTGAGACAGTATTGTTAATGTAAAAACAACAACAAAAAAAAATCCTGGTCTCCTTTGCTTGCTGATATTTTTCCTTCCATTACCTTTGCCAACAAATGACATAAAGTATTCAGTAGAAAGTGAAATTATTCTAGTCGCACTACATTTCTTTCTATTTTTCCAGCAATTATAAGGAGTAGCACTTAACAAATATTAACCAAACACTATCTTTCAAAATATTTTGTACTACTATAAACCCAGTGCCTATATATAAAGAATAATACTTCCTTTGCTCTCTTCTGATGCACCAGTTCTAAGCCAAGCTTTTGCATGGGATTGTTAGACTAAGTATCAAGTTCCTATCAAAGGCCTGTATAATGTGGTTTTCTCCATCTAAACTAAGTACCTCCTGCTGTCCAAAGAGATGATGACAAGCTACACAAACACACATGCATCTAGTCTTTTTTTTTTTTACAATACATACAATTTTAAACATACATACCTTTCTAGGCAAGATGGAGAACTCATGAAAATAACCACACAGAACAGATTTGCTTTCCTGCAGTATATCATTACAGCTACCTTTGTAACAACAATAATGTTTAAATGTCCAAAAAGCCATTGCATACCTTCTTAGAGCAGCACATAACAGAAAATTGACCTGATAGTGTCAAATGCACTGTGTCCAAAAAGAGACTTACACAGCCACAAAATTATTTTTCTTCTGTTGCACTCCAGAAAAAAAAATTTAAGAACCATCTTACCATTGTATCACACAAATGAATTAGCTTGTGGCTTCACTTGGGCATGTGAGCAGAGCTAAGTGGTCGTCACAACAGTACTGGAATGTGCTAAGTATGTTCATTATTTCTTAGTAAAAAACCAACAACAACAACAAAACCCAAACAAACAAAAAACCCCCACTATTCCCAGCTTCATCTAGGCTTAATTAATCCTCTGAATTACAACTCCCAGTAATGGGCACATACCTTTATATTACATATGCACCTCAGAAGGTTATTCTGTCATTAATATAAGCAAATATTTGACCAGATTTAATTCCAGACCAGTGTGCCAGTATCCTTGTGAAAGGAATAAATACTAAATTGAAAATAACTGAACAGGTGGAAAAGGGAATGATGTGCTCAGACTTTGTGGTGATTGGTATTGATTGGTGGGGTAACAAAAGGGATTTGTGCGACATGGGAATATGAGTTGCAGCTGCCCTAAGGACAGAAATGACACAACTGCTGCAAGCAGCCTCAGTCTCAACACTTAGTTACACTGCTAGGGAAATTTCCCATCTCTGCTTTCTCTAGCTGGAAACTCCTCTGTTTCTATCTCTTCTGTTCAAAAAGACCAACCCCTGTAACCTTCTCACAGGCAGAGCAAGCACCTCGAAGCCAGCTTTCTCCAGTTCAGCTCTTAACTGCTTCTCGTCCCAGTGTCTTGTTGAAACATGGCCCAGCAAACATTCATGCCAATATCTGTTGCTCTCCACTCATCCACAAATCCAGTTATTTTATTGCAGATAACCATCCAAGAGGTTAGATTTGGTTAATGCTTGCTGACCATTCCCAGTCCTAGTTTTCTTCCTCATGTGCCTGTACATGCCCAAGAGTCGAGAGGGTATAAGTAAGGACTGGGAGACAGCAGATCTACCTACTATAGTAGAAGGGCTCCAACCAGAATGTCCAAGTTCCAGAGGGTAAAAGTAAGGATTTGGAGCAGGCAGATCTGCCTACTATAGTAGAAGACCACATTTGTGAGCTCGTAAGAAATCTGAATGTGCACAAGTCCATGGGGCCTGATGACATCCACACACGGGTCCTGAGGGAACTGGCAGATGAAGTTGCCAAACCACAGTCCATCATATTTGAAAAGTCATGGCAGACTGGTGAAGTTCCTGCTGACTGGAGGAGGGCAAACATAACACCCATCTTCAAGAAGGGTAAAAAGAATGACCCTGGAAACTACAGACCAGTCA
>VWZE01018430.1:13103-26832 GCA_013396675.1 Eubucco bourcierii
CAGACGGGACGGGGACCGGCCCTGGCTGCCGCTCCTCGCCGCTCTCGGCACCGCTAGCAGCGAGTCCCGCCGCTGTGACTAAAATAGGCAGAAGCCTCCGGCAGGCTGCGGGCGGCGCCAGCTCCGGGGCCGGCACCCAGCGGCCGNACGCGGCAACCGCTGCCAGGCAAACCGCCCCTCTTGCCCGCCGATGCCGGACCGATCCTCCAGATCCTGGTGCACGGCGGCTGCAGCGTCCCTTACCTGAGCCGTGCTCCTGCCCGCGCCCTCGGAAAAGTTTCCCAGCGGCTCAGACGGGACGGGGACCGGCCCTGGCTGCCGCTCCTCGCCGCTCTCGGCACCGCTAGCAGCGAGTCCCGCCGCTGTGACTAAAATAGGCAGAAGCCTCCGGCAGGCTGCGGGCGGCGCCAGCTCCGGGGCCGGCACCCAGCGGCCNGTGCCCGCTCCCAGCGCTGCTCCTTCCCAGTGATGCCCGCTCCCAGCGGTGCCCGCTCCCAGCGCTGCTCCTTCCCAGCGGTGCCCACTCCCAGCGTTGCCCGCTCCCAGCGCTGCTCCTTCCCAGCGGTGCCCACTCCCAGCACTGCTCCTTCCCAGTGGTGCCCACTTCCAGCGCTACTCCTTCCCAGTGATGCCCGCTCCCAGCGGTGCCCGCTCCCAGCGCTGCTCCTTCCCAGTGATGCCCGCTCCTAGCGCTGCTCCTTCCCAGTGCTGACCGTGGAATGTGAGCGAATCCCCCCAGTGTTCCCTCCTGCTTTGAGACCTGCCGATACTGAACATTGCCCAGTGCAGGCATCTAAAACACCTGGTGTGAGTCACAGAGTCATTTATTTTGCATGGAAAAGGCCTTTAAGACCATAGACTCCAACCACTTTTCAACTCCACATGGACCATCCCACATGGATCACAGAATCACCGAGCTGGTTTGGTCGGAGATCTTTGAGAGCATCAAGTCCAACTGCCAACCCAACACTGCTAGGTCCCCACAAAACCATGCCTCTGTCACATCTCCACTTGCTGTAGAGCAAGCCCAGAGCTTAGGCTTTGTGCCTCACTTCTGGGCAGTTAAAATTAGCAGAGCTGAATTCTGCCCTAAAGGAGCAGCCAGAGGTGTTTCCCCTATATGGTGAGTCAAGAAGCCAACAGCAGCTTTCCTAAAACTGCTCTTCCCAACTTGGCAGCTGCTGCAATTGCTTTGTCACGAGCATAATGTTGGAGCAAGGTCCTTGAGGTTGCTCGTGTGGCAGTCTGACAGCTCCCAGAGATGACATGCTGCCAGTGTCCCTGCGTGCCATCAGACTGCTCTGCTGATGTCGTCAGCCCTCTCCTGCAACCTCAACTCTTGCAGGACAGGCAAAGGAGCCACCAAGACCTCTTTCATCTCCTGGATGTAGATGTGTAGCATCCATCAGTGAAGGACACTCTAGAGACAGTCTGTGGGCATCCCAGCCCATCCCCAAACCTGTCAGTGATAAACGAGGACTGCACAGGCACAAAATCTTTTCAATACACTATTGAAAGGTAGCTCGAGCGTGTGTGTGTGTGTGGAGGGGTTCAGCAGCCAAGGGCATGTGGTCAGCATCATACTCAAATGGTGTTTGAGAGAATACAGAATCCTGATGACTTCTGCACTAACTCTTTTCACATGTACACCTCAATGTGTGCCCCAGGAGGCTCTTGATTTGCTATGGCTGTTCTTGGTTTTATACCAAGGAGAAGAGGTCTGCATCTTCCCAGTGACGTAGTGATTCCATGTGAACAGACTTTGGTGAACCCTCTGGCTGGTATAAATCCTGATTTTCCAGCATGTGTTATGAAAGATTTGGTTTGAGGCTGTGCTTCACCTGACTGGACAGTCATCATTATGGATGTGCTTGCTCTTCCCTGAGATACACAGATGAAGTGGGCTGGAAAAAGGCTAGGAAGAACAAATCAGGACAGCATGGCCACGGGAATGATCATGAGAGATAGCATCTAGCAAGTGTTTGGAATTGATAATATTCAGCTTTGCCTGCTGGAGCAAAGCCAAGGAGCTTCCAAAGGCAGCACAAAGGAGCCTCTCCAAAGCCAGTGACGTGCTTCTGGCAGGTTTCTGGGTGTCACGCACTGCAGGGGCTTGGTTTGGTGTAGTGATTGTGTCCTTCATGGAGTCTTTGTACTGCTGTCTTTACCCTCCACATCTTCTCTGTTCATGTGAGGAACCTTGATGGGCAACAGTAACTGCAAACAGCATCTGCTTAGCCCAACATAATACAAAGCTTCCTTTATATTTCAGTGCATTCCTGACTAAATGTCATTTCCCCTGTGCAGCAGAGCAGTAAGGAGGGAGGCTACACAGGTAATGCAGGTGATGGTATCTAGCACAGCTGTCAGCTGAGAGAAGTGAGGGTCTGAGAGCTGCCTCTATCCCCCAACCCCCCAGGGGGACCACAAGCAGGTGTACAGTGTAGATATGGTTCTGACAGCCTCTAGTCTTGTGCTGGGGGGTGCACCTGCACTAGAAGAGAAACCTTCCCTCTCCTGACTGAATGGCTGGCATCAGTTTTATAGAGCTAACAGCACACAGTGCAGTACAGATAGTAATGGCCACGGTTTTATAGGACCTTTAGTTACAAAGATAACAAAATTTAACCCAGAGAATGCTTTCTAACCCAGATAATAGCATCTATGGATACATAAATAACTTAAACATGCACCAAGCAGTGCTTATTCTCTTAAACCAGGGTTTCATGTACTGGTTTAATTAAATCAGCTTAATGTCTTGCTGTAGAGGCTTAAAGAGTTGGTTTAACCAATATGCCAATAAAGTACAAGTTATTCAGGGCTGCTACTGTAAATTAATCTGTCAGAGGCAAGACATAAAAATCCCTTTCTGTCTGTGCTGGTGAGGAGTTGACTGCAAACAGCTGGATCAATTTGTAGAGATTTGTGTTGAATGGATGCATTTTGTTAGCAGGGACAGGTCTGATGGTGTTAGAGCTGCACAGCAGCACAGGCTTTCTCTCTGTCCTGTTTCTCTCCCACCATTAAAGTCTTGGGAGCTTAAGTACTCTCTCCAGTTATTTTCCCACAGCATTTCCTCCTGTTATTTATTTTCCACAGTATTTTATTTAGTTACTTCCCACAGTATTTTCTCCTGTTATTTAGTTATTTCCCCACAGTGTTTTCTCCTGTTATTTAGTTATTCTCCACAGTAATGCTCCACAGTTGAAAATGTCAGATGGATGCTGCACATCGCTCAGCCTCATTCCCTACCTCCTGCTCTATGGTCTTGGGCAGCACACTCTAACTCTTGGTGCCTGCTGTTCTTTGCACCAGAGGAAAGAGAACCTGCTGCTGGTGTTGGGAGGTGTTGCTCAGTGGTGGTCAGGCAGGAGCTCAGAAGTACAGTTGAGACCAGAGCCTCCCTCTCTTGCTTCTCGGTTCAGCCTAGCTGGGCATCAGAAAGTCTTATGAAGCAGAGGACACTAATAACACATTTTCTTGTCTCTTCCAAATGAGAGCCTAATTCCACAGCCTTTTTTAGGCAGAGTCCTCACTGAAGAGAACAAAAGCTTTGTATTTGGGATTCCAGATGTGCCAGGCTAACAGGGCTATTTTCAGACAGCAGCAAGATGGAATATCTCCATTTATAGCTTCAGGAAGCACACTCAGCACCTACAGGCTACAAGATGCCCACTCCAAACTAATCTTTTGAACTCCCTCTGTAGACAAAGTGAGGGGAGAGCTCTTCTAGAAAGTAATTAATCCTGTCTGTGTTTGACAACTGTCTGGAGTGGAATGAACCATGCTGGCATAGCTCAGAAGTGCCACATTTTGGCGAGACAAATCCCATCCCAGCTGCTGAAATTCTGGGCTGTGTAACTGAAAAATTGCACAGTTCTGGTTTCCCACAGAACAAAAAAAAAAAAAAAAAAAAAAAAACAAAAAACTTGTTTGAGTTCTGCCTGAATGCATCCTCGAGAATTATGTTTTATTAGAAGAAAATTGGTGCAGAGGAGTTTTCTTAATGATTAATTAAATGATGAAATGATTAATTGAAGGATGATGAAAAGGCTCTCTCAGCTCTTTAACGTTCTGGAGGTTTATTAAAGAGCAGAGGATGCATTTGAGCTTCAGCCCCTCTGGATGTATATGGCCAAGCAGTTTTTCCATGATGCAAAGGCTCTCTCAGTTCTTTAAGATTTTGGAGGTTTATTTAATAGCAGAGGATGCATTTGAGCTTCAGCCCCTCTGGATGTATATGGCCAAGCAGTTTTTCCATGATGCAAAGGCTCTCTCAGTTCTTTAAGATTTTGGAGGTTTATTTAATAGCAGAGGATGCATTTGAGCTTCAGCCCCTCTGGATGTATATGGCCAAGCAGTTTTTCCATGATGCAAAGGCTCTCTCAGTTCTTTAAGATTTTGGAGGTTTATTTAATAGCAGAGGATGCATTTGAGCTTCAGCCCCTCTGGATGTATATGGCCAAGCAGTTTTTCCATGATGCAAAGGCTCTCTCAGTTCTTTAAGATTTTGGAGGTTTATTTAATAGCAGAGGATGCATTTGAGCTTCAGCCCCTCTGGATGTATATGGCCAAGCAGTTTTTCCATGATGCAAAGGCTCTCTCAGTTCTTTAAGATTTTGGAGGTTTATTTAATAGCAGAGGATGCATTTGAGCTTCAGCCCCTCTGGATGTATATGGCCAAGCAGTTTTTCCATGATTGAAAGGCTCTCTCAGCTCCTTTTTAGCTCTCAGTGCAACACCAATCAATGTTCTGTTGCACTATTCATCCTTTTCAGCTCTCAGTGCAACACCAATCAATGTTCTGTTGCACTATTCGTCCTTTTTAGCTGTCAGTGCAACACCAATCAATGTTCTGTTGCACTATTCATCCTTTTCAGCTCTCAGTGCAACAGCAATCAATGTTCTGTTGCACTATTCATCCTTTTTAGCTCTCAGTGCAACACCAATCAATGTTCTGTTGCACTATTCATCCTTTTCAGCTCTCAGTGCAACAGCAATCAATGTTCTGTTGCACTATTTGTCCTTTTTAGCTCTCAGTGCAACACCAATCAATGTTCTGTTGCACTATTTGTCTTTTTTAGCTGTCAGTGCAATAACAACCAATGTTCTGTTGCACTATTAGTCCTTTTTAGCTGTCAGTGCAACACCAATCAATGTTCTGTTGCACTATTTGTCCTTTTTAGCTCTCAGTGCAACAGCAACCAATGTTCTGTTGCACTATTAGTCCTTTTTAGCTCTCAGTGCAACAGCAACCAATGTTCTGTTGCACTATTAGTCCTTTTTAGCTCTCAGTGCAACAACAACCAATGTTCTGTTGCACTATTAGTCCTTTTTAGCTGTGTGTTGTAATACTCACCAGAGGTTGGTTTTTGAGGAGCAAAAGCTAGGCTGGGATCTCCAAGACTCTACACATTAGAATCATTACACCTCACAATTTTCTAGGAGTTAAAAAGAGTCCTGATAAGGATATAAAATTTTATTTAAAAAGAACACCTAAGTCAGAAGTGTTTAACACACCCAAAAGGACAGACAGAGCTAACTAACTTAGAAAAAAAAAAGAAACAATCTAACTTCAAGATTTGAGGAGGAAGGACAAAGAGGAAGCAAGGGGGAGGAAGAAATTAAGTCTATGGGATTATTTAAGCAAGCAATAAAGGAAGCACATAGGGTTTGAGTGTGAAAATGCATTGAGGGGGAAAAAAAGGTAAATATATTAGCTCAGAACAGTGAATGGGCATAAGGTAGCTTACTTAATGTTGGGGTTGTTTTAATTTGCAGAGAGACACAGAAGAAAACAAAAGTGGAGGGTGGGGGGGAAGGGAACATCCCATGAAAGAAAATAGTGGGGAAGACAGAACAAGAGTGAGGGGGGAAAAAGGGAACAGCCTACGAAAGGAAATAGTGGGGAAGAAATTAAATCAAAATAAATGCTAGGAAGAAAAGCTGAAGAGCAAAAAGCAAACCAGGAAAGGTCAAAGTTTGGTCCAGATGCACAAACAGGTGGACGTTAGCTGTGCATTATATCAGAGTATGCTGCAATTGCTTTGTGCTGCTGTGACTGATCTTTGAGGGCGAAGGCAAACAGAGAATTAAAAAGATATTTAATTGAAATTAGAGGAAAATACAAGAGCAGGCTTCTGAGTAAGGTTTATTGTACTTCTTTGTTCTGTAAAGAAAAAAAGGCAACAAACCAACCCCTGTTATTTAAGGTTAAAAACAGGGACACAGACCACAGTAAACACACAGGGGTATATTATTATTGCTTTTACATGTAGGATTAGCTAAAGTACATATAGCACTGTATAAAAAAAAAAAAAGAAGTACATGTAGCACTGTATAAAGCAGTTTCAGAACTCAAATGGCAGTGACCAGAAAGGAAAAAGTACAAATAGTTTGTACAAAACCAACATGAGAAGTGTTTTGTTTGTTCCATCTCTGATTTCAGAACCCCACTTTTTATTCTCTTTTCCTCCTAATGCTTTCCTTAGTCCTATGAGTAATGAACTTCCATACTGAAAGGCCACAGGTTTTGAAAGGTCAAGAAAATGGAGCATGGTGCTGGCTGCATGACTGGGTTTTGAGAATATTCCCATTCACCTTACCAGGGAAGTCTGCTTTGAAACACTGGGAGAGGATCTGACCTTTCTGCAAAAGAAAATAGGATGGTTTGGGGTTAGATTCCAAATAAACATCCAAAAGGTTTCATCTAAGCTAAATTTCCTGGCAAAACCAGACTAGCTACAAGTGGATTCAGTGTGTTAAACATCTGCCCATGAACAAGTTGGTTGAACAAAGGTCTTGAGCAATCTGGGCTAGTGGAAAGTGTCCCTGTCCATGGCAGGGGAGTTGGAACTAGATGATCTCTGAGGCCCCTTCCAACCCAGCCTATGCCATGGCTCTGTGAAAACACACTAAGGGTTTGCAGCACAGAAGCTGCTCCATAGGAACTGCTGCTGCTCAGCTCAGCCCTGTGTATCCCAGCAGCCAGGGACTGCTGCTCCTCATCCCTGTGTATCCCAGCAGCCAGGGACTGCTGCTCCTCATCCCTGTGTATCCCAGCAGATATGGACTGCTGCTCCTCATCCCTGTGTATCCCAGTAGCCAGGGACTGAATTGTTGCTCATCCCTGTGTATCCCAGCAGCCAGGGACTGAATTGCTGTTCATCCCTGTGTATCCCAGCAGATATGGACTGCTGCTGCTCATCCTGTGTATCCCAGCAGATATGGACTGCTGCTGCTCACCCCTGTGTATCCCAGCAGATATGGACTGCTGCTCCTCATCCCTGTGTATCCCAGCAGCCAGGGACTGCTACTCCTCATCCCTGTGTATCCCAGCAGCCAGGGACTGAATTGTTGCTCATCCCTGTGTATCCCAGCAGATATGGACTGCTGCTGCTCATCCCTGTGTATCCCAACAGATAGGGGCTGCTGCTGCTCATCCCTGTGTATCCCAGCAGCCACAGACTGCCTTGCCTCACTTTTACTGCAGAATAAGGATATTTTTGTATGCCTGTTGGGTTATGCATATGAGAAGAACCAGGCTCATACCCAATCCCACCCCACATCTTACCTGCTGGTATCCCATGTCCCACACTTGGCCCCTGGAAGTCCAAACCCAGCCCTGGGGATTGCCTTGTGCACTTCTTTGGAGTCCCTGAAACCTACACATGGGAAACACTCAATAGAGATGTGAACTGAGCCTCAAGCTCTAGCAGGCTGCAAGCTGTGTGGGATCATCCAGCCTGGGCACAGGGATCTGCTCACCTCCTTTCACAGCTCTGAGATGCTTTAATGCCTGCCTGTGATGTGTGGTTGCTACAGAAGGTGGTGGTGCTCACTGCTGTACAGTTCCATAGTTCAAGCATTTATCTATGAAAGGGGAAGTGTTGGTTTCAGTGTCTTTCTCAGCCTCATGTACCCTACTGCCAGGAAATGATGACACCCCTCAGGCTTTAGATAAGCTTTGTTGGACCATTGTTAGTGCATTCAACAAAACAAATGGGACTCATTCCTCTAACAGTTATTCACCACCACTATTTCATTGCAGTTAGTTATTTATATAACTTCAGCCTCTGAGTTATTAATCCTCTCTATCACTGTTTAGCTCCAAAACTCTGCTGAGGTTGGGAAATAGTCCTGTCCCCACACCAGAGACCTCATCAACTAGGAGCTGTGGTGGAACTGGCAACTGAATAAAATTCCCTGGGAATCCACAGCAGAAGAACAGCTGCTGTCAAATCCTTCTGCTCCCACAAGCTCTGGGAAATGTCCTCTCTTCTTCCCAGTCCACCACAACATTTCACACCACCTGTGGCTTGCACAGAGAGATGAATTGGGTCCAAACCCACTGCTGGCAGAACCCCCTGAAAAGCTACCCTCTAGAAGGGGCTTTGGGATGTGACCTCAAATCCTGGGGCTTGCAGATGATGTGCTTGAGCTGCCTTTCTCCTACACAGTCCTACTGATGAAGCTCTACCTACACGGCTTGATTCATCAGGATGAGCTGGCTTGATTTGTATGTTAAGTTCAAGGAAGTCTTTTTTGAGTCACACAGAAGTGGAATTAGAGGAAACAAAAACTGAAGTGACAGAAAAATCTCAAAAAAAAAAAAAAAGGAAAATTAACATGAATTAGACAAGCAGGAAAAAAAAAAAGAAGGTGGTATTTTCCCTTGGGAGCCCTGAGCCTTTGCATAAAAATATAGGAAGAGGGCAGAGAATCACAGAATGCCAGGTAGGAAGGGCTCCCAAGGATCATCTGGGTCAAATCTTTCTAAGTGTCAGTGTAGTTGAAATGAGCTGCCTCAGCACCCTGCCAAGAGGAGTCCTAAAGCTGAGCAAAGCAGAGGAATCCACGTGGGAGATGATTCCAGTGTCCCACTGTGCTCATGGGGAAACATTTCCTTACACACTGTCACCTCTAACACTTTGTGCCTCAGTTATTTTCTGGGCCAGCCTTTAACAGCCATCACTGAACTCTGTCTGTATTTATTTCAACCCACTTTGTGACTCAGGACCTTCATGCACACAGAGTACACCCTGTGGAAGGGTTGTTGGAAGGATTTGGGGATCACCACATGGTTATCCATGTTTGGCAGCTGTTCCTCTCTTGAAAAATGGGACACAGACCTAAAAGAAGAATTTGTACAATGTTATCTGTTCTCAAGGCCCTTCCAACAGCTTTCATGGAACTTCTATCACCTTTCTTACACAAACTGCACAATTTAGGCACTAGGAAGAAGCTCTTATACAATCAGAATGGTGAAATACTGGAACAGATTGCCCAGGGAGGTGGTTGTGACATTCAAGGTCAAATAGGATGGGGTCCCAAGAACCTGACCAAGTTGGAGATGTCTCTGCTCACTGCAAGGGATTGGACAAGATAGAATCACAGCATGGTAAGGTTGGAAGGGACCTCAAAGATCATCTAGTTCCAACGCCCTGCCATAGGCAGGGACACCTCCCACTAGTACAGGTCACTCAAGGCCTCATCCAACCTGGCCTTGAACACCTCCAGGGAGGTTGTGGAGCACAGAAGCACAGAATCTTTGGGTGCTTCTGTGCTCCACAACCTCCCTGGGCAACCTGTGCCAGTGTCTCACCACCCTCACTGCAAACAACTTCCTCCTAACATCCACTTTTGATCTCCCCTCTGACACTTCAAACCCATTCTGCTTGTCCTGGCATTCCCAGACCTTGTCAACAGTCCCTCCCCAGCCTTCCTGGAGCCCCCTTCAGATCCTGCAAGGCTACTCCAAGCCTTCTCTTCTGCAGGCTGCAGAGCCCCAACTCTCTCAGCCTGTCCTCACAGCACAGCTGCTGCAGCCCTCTGAGCATCTTCATGGCCCTAAAGATGACCTCTCAAGGTCCCTTCCCACCCAATATGTTCTGTCATTATCTTCCAAGCATGAAATTGTATCATTAAGTCCTTCAGCAAGAACTGCCCAGATCTGAACTCAGATGTTTACCTGCACATACACAAGCACACAGTGGTTGTCCTACCAAACTGCCCAGCAATTTAAAACCACTCAGAATGTGATCTACTTCCAGATCTACTAAGCAGCAATACAGGTTCATAAAATAGTAATGTTTCTTACTTTTGGATTACTGGCAGGCACCAGGGCATAGCAGCAGGAAGGTGAGTTGGCAAAGGCATCCAGACACTTCTCCCAAAGGCACAGTGACCTCAAGGGTCAAAAATAGCTTTCTCCTACTGAAGCATGAGCTGGTGCTGCCTTTATCCACTACACTACCAGAGAGTGAGGGAGGGAGAAAATACCTTTAAAAAAAAAACAAACAAATCAAGCATTGCTAGGCACAGAAATGTGACTCTGGAAGCTGAAGGAGAATGTTTCAGTCAAAACTGTGTTTATTGCTGTGGCTGTTTTTTAGTTTCTTCCTGACACAAACCTGGCTGGAAAGAACATTGCCAAACAAACTCCAGCTGTTTGGCAGCTGACTGCTGAACAGTGCTTGCTGTGTAGGTCACAGATGGCACTGACACTGTGCAAGCCTGGGACCTATACAGCTCCTCCAGCATCACATCCTATCAGAAACACTACACAATCCTTTCCCTATCTGCAGCAGCTTTGTTTTTCCTATGCCAGCAACTACATTTATATTTGTTTTCACCTAACATCTCTTTAGGACAGTCAGAGAGGAACCAATCACTCACGGGATGGAATTTGCTGTTTCGTTACTTTTGTTTAAGGATCTCAAGGCACAGTTCAAAATCTTTCCCTTCTTTAAAGCCCAAAACCAACACAAAGGGTTTCTCAGTCTTTTCCTGCAATATTCTTCGTGTTAACTAAGACAACGTGGCACAAATCCTTGACAGTAAAGGTGGTGAGACACTGCAACAGGTTGCCCAGGGAGGTCAGAGTCACATTCTGTGATCCACAACCTCCCTGCAGGTGTTCAAGACCAGGTTGGATGAGGTCTTGAGCAACCTGGGCTACTGTGAGGTGTCCCTGCCCACTGCAGGGGGCATGGGTGGAACTAGAAGCTCTTTAAGGTCCCTTCCAACCCACACCATTCTATAAATAAACGTTGGAGTTACAAGCAAGCTGCTGCACTCTGAAGCAACTTCTTCATTTGCATTGCCTACACACTGACCATACCTCAGCATGGCAACTAATTCTGAGAAAGTGTAACTGTAAACACCCTTTAAAAAACAGAAAAACAAGAAAAAAAAAACCAACAAAAAACCCCCGACAACCAAAAAACCCAAACAAAAAAAAAAAACAACACCAAAAAAACCCCACAACCAACCAAACAAAAAAACCCACCAAAAACAAACAAACAAACAAAAAACCCACCACCAACCAACCAACAAGAAAAACAACCCAACAACAACAACAACAAAACCAAAACCCCAAACACAACACAGAGGTCACCAGAGCTACAACAAAACTTCGGCCTGTGATGATTTGTTTTCCCCCCCAACAGCGAGGGGATGAAGGATCGACAGAAACTGAACACACTGCCCAAACGGTGCAGACGCAGGAGCCAACCCGCTGGCTCCCCACAGGAGAATTCAAGCTACTCCAAGGAAAGGAAAATGGCACTTGGCAGTCGACTTCGCTTCGACTGGGTCTCGCTCTGCTTCACCACTTGGCGCTTCCCTTCGCCCCCTCGGGAAGCGCTGCCGCGGAGCTCTCCCTCCTAGGAGCCGCAGTTTGTAACCCCCGCGGGCTTGCGCCGGGGGGATGCTCTCTGCAGGCGGTGCGGGGGCTGCCCGCGGGGGGTCTCCGGCAGGGAGACGTGGTAGAAGTTGGGCAGGCGAATGTCATACCTGAAACCCTGCCCCACCTGCACCCTGTCGTTGAGGGCGTAGAGCTTCTCGGCAATGTCACTGCCGATGAGCACCGAGAAGAGGCGGGAGATGAAGCGGTGCTTGGCGAAGAGCAGGTACAGCTTCTTCCTCCTCCAGGCCACGTACCGGCAGTCAGTCTCTGCTGTCAGCGTCACCTGCGGCACAGGCAAGCCCAGCAGCTGGGTGACAAGGCAGAGATGCTGCCCCTGCTCACCAAGCATCTGGACACTGCAACGCGCACCTCACACCCGCACGCCCACTGCTCTTACAGCTGGGAAACGCAGCCAGAGAGCCCTGCGAGGCCTGCTACACATAGGAGACAGGGGAGAAAGGGCACCGGGAAAGGGCTGAGCAGTGCTGTGGGCAAGGGGGCAGCGGGAAAGGGCTGAGCAGTGCTGTGGGCAAGGGGGCAGCGGGAAGGGGCTGAGTAGTGTTGCGGGCAAGGGGGCACCGGGAAGGGGCTGAGCAGTGCTGTGGGCAAGGGGGCAGCGGGAAAGGGCTGAGCAGTGCTGCGGGCAAGGGGGCACCGGGAAGGGGCTGAGCAGTGCTGTGGGCAAGGGGGCACCGGGAAGGGGCTGAGCAGTGCTGCGGGCAAGGGGGCACCGGGAAGGGGCTGAGCAGTGCTGTGGGCAAGGGGGCAGCGGGAAGGGGCTGGGCAATGACAAGGTGCCTGTGCCCACAGTGCCTGGCAGCCCCAGCCTGGACACAGGCTGACAGTGCCCCAGCCTCCACCCTGCTTCCCTTTCCCAGCGGGAAAGGCAGCTCTAAAGAACGCTCTCGACAGATGCCATTTGCCCTGGTGACATGAGACATCGGATCCCACACCGGCAGGAGCTAGCATGCCAGTCAGATGACAGCAGTGGGAGTGCTCACCCAGGGGCTGCCCACTGTGTTCCAAGCTGTCCCATGGGCACCCTTCCCTACTTCACCTCCTCAGCAATGACTTCCACCCCTCTCCTGCAAACCTGGCTTCTTGGGGCTGGACTCAGCACAGCCAAAGAATGCAAACAGAACCTTCAAAAAAACCCCAGTGTGCCACAACAAGATGCAAACAGCACAACCAGCCCAGTGGGTAAAGAGGACTTCCCAAATTAATGGAATTCCACTTGTTTGTATCATTTCCCAAACAAAACTCACAATTACATGAACTAATTTCTAAACCAATTAGTGCTTGAACAGTTTCCTGTAGGATTCAGAAATACATTTAAAAAAGCAAAACAAAACAAACCCCTTCCATTTTTACCTGGAAAATTCCCTCTTCTGTGGGTCTCAGCGAATCCCATTCAGGAGAATCCAGAAATTGAAGAGGAAAAATATAATGCAGAAACTCCCCATCCACTGTCACTCTGATCCTACCAAGACAAGATGTGTTGTTAGTGCTACCTATGCAGCAGCAACAGCTGCAAGAGGTGGGTCTGGTTTCTACCCCAGTGAGGAGCTGACAGGTAGCTTTGAGGGCATGGAAGAGCAATCAGTGTCCAGCAGCATCCCAATTGCATTTATAAACTCAACTTGATCAGGCCATTTGAAAGAGAATAAAGAGATCAATGTGCAGCTGAAAAACAAATCTTTCCAGGCCTTACTCAGGACAGACTACTCCCCCCAGGGCAAGTCCATGCAGCCAGGTACAAGCTGTGTCATGAGGAGGAGAGATGAAAAGACCACTGCACATAACACTGTCTGCATCCTTCACTTGCAAGCCAGGGGATGTACTTCTGGGTTGGGCAAACCTGCATTTTAAAGAGAACAAGGTGGCAGAAGGAGGGAGTGGGAAGCAGGAGATCCCCACAGCAAGTGTTAGGCAAAGGTCTACCAAGAACTACACAGCCAGCTGCCTGTCTCTAGAGCCAGCAGAGCAGCATGGAGGTGTGAGATCTCTGTGTCAATGCTGTGGCCTTCCACAGATGCCAAA